>CAKNET010000089.1:0-103414 GCA_930272545.1 Sphaerostilbella broomeana | reverse complement strand
CCCCCCCCCCCCCCCCCCCCCCCCCCCCCCCCCCCCCCCCCCCCCCCCCCCCCCCCCCCCCCCCCCCCCCCCCCGCCTGGAATACCCACGGTGAATGATTTATGGGACTGTGAGCTATTCCACTTGTAAGAAATCTTATCATATACTGTCAAAAATCGGGTGAAGATGAGGATAACGATAAGATGGATGGGCTAGTTCTAAATTATATCTGCCTATAGGGCACTTGTCTCTGACGTCTAAATGATAATAAAATAACGCTGTCAGAAAACAATCATTCGAATCACATGATCTACTGACTTTTTGACATGGGTTGTGCTTCGTTAAGTAGAGGTGATGAAAGGAAAGATATCCTGCAATGACTATGGTGAAGAAAGCCCTAGCAATCATAATTGCGCATCTGTATTCGGAGACCTCAAATGAATAAGAAACTCTCTATTTTTCATAGATCATTTGAATTGAAAAGCGAAAACATGCTAAGACCTGATAGAACTTATAGAAGAATGTATGAGCCAGACCACCTTTTGTGACATAGACAGCTACCGTGAGAATCACATAGTAGGACGATAAAAAAGCGAGAAAGCTGCACCGCAAGTTTATACAATAGTTATCTTGGTCCAAAATTCAAGTACCTGGATGACCACTGGATGTGGGACGCCAAATACTGTCCTAATACAACGGCTGTTGCGAAGTTCAAATCCAGATATTCAGAGAACATCTAGACGGTTTGAGAAAGACTTGGAATTTCATTCAGTTCCGTGCCAAAATCACTTCCATGCCTTGATGGCAATGTCTCTTTGGACCTAGCTGTTAGTCGCTCCAAGGATGCTGGTTGTCGTTCCAACGTGAATAAAGAGATAAATACCATGACTGCAGATATATAAGTCATGACCTTGATCTCCTCCACGAAAGCTCCGGCGTAGACAGTCTTAACAAGATCTCGCTGATCCAAAGGGAGTTGAAGGCCAGACAAAGGAGAACGGTGAAGGTCTTCAAGTTCTTCTGTCGTTAAATGATTTCCCAAGTACTTGTTGACATGTATATTGAAGATGACTGTGCAAATGGAGAGGCCTAAGCAACCACCAAGGACTCTTGCTTGCGCAATAGCGCCTTGTGCAGATGCTCTCTCGTTTTGCTCTGCGGCTAGAATGTTAGTCATAATGGTGGCTGCTGAAAATGAAAGCCCAACGCCAAAACCGAATATAACCTGATATGCGTACTGAGCTGCTGCCTTGCCGTCGGTCCCAGAAACCATTGTCATTAGGCCAACACCTAGGAGTTGAAGACCAGATGCTGCAATGAGAGTGTACGATGTATTGTTTCGTTTGCTGGATATCGCGCCGCCCAAAAATGAACCAATTGCGCAAGCTCCAAGCATTGGTAGTAAGTGAACACCAGCCATTAATACATTCTCTCCATTTACAATCTGAAATCGCTCTGGGATAACAATTGACAGAGAAATGTACGGGAAGCCAGTGAAAAGGGTAATCCTGCGTTCGGTCAGTAGCCTGTTACGAAATGATAGGCATAGAGACTTACAAAAGACCGGCCAGGTAAACTCGACGCAAGATCAGTCGTATCGGGAAGATTGGCTCTATATGTCGATGTCTTTTTGCATCCAAGACGATTTCCCACCAGGTAAAGGCCGCACAACTCAGTCCAGATACAACAAAGGCCGAGATGATCTCTGGGCTGTTCCATGCGAATGTTTCCGACCCAGCCTGTTGAACGGCGAAGACGAGGAGACCGGAGGCGATAAGTAAAGTGGCACTACCAATAAAGTCTATGCTGGTGAAAGCATCCCATGAGAGCAAGTGTGATACCTCCTCTTGTGGCCAGAAATTTGTGATGGTCAGAATAGCAACAAGACCAAAAGGAATGCTATCTGGGTTAGCTTAGCTCGGGTTATTGCAAGATAAGACTTACTTTATATTGAAAATCCATCTCCAATCTGAGAGTTGAGAAATTAATCCGCCGACGATGGGACCAAGCACAAAAGCAATAGCAAGCGTGGCTCCTATCATGGCACCAACAAGACTCGGGCGGTGCACAGGACCGACCTCAACAAGGGCTATTTGTGTCAAGCTATATAGGCCAGAAGCTCCTATACCTTGAAAGGCTCGGCACACTATGCTGCGATTTATTAACGGCCGTTCAAGAAAAGGATCTAGGAGGGTACATACAGCGCTGTCATGTCTTTGGAATTTGCACAGCCCAAGGAAAATCCAATGAAAATGACCCAGGAGAGCACCAGCATGTTTCTTCTCCCGTATATATCGCTTAGCTTGGAAATGCAGACAGCAAAGCCTGGTTGAGAGTTAATCAAGTCACCACTACTTATCTCAAGAACCCGGAAAAAACATACCCATGTAGGTTAAAAGATAGGCTAATACGACCCATGAGGCATTCACAAAATCGCCGAGGTCGTTTGAGATTGTTATGAGGGAGGTTGAGACAATCGAAGTGTCGAGAGTAGAGAAGAGAAGACCGACGAGAAGGCTGTAGTTGATTAGATGTGTATGTCCTGAACGAGGTGCGGGCCATAGGATATCATACGATACTACTAGCCCAGCTCTTCGTAGCCCAGTAACGGGCGGTATAATACTTTCAGACATTGCCTTGTTATTAGAATTGTCCACGTTGGAAGCTCGGGCAGCTTGTAGTTCTGTGTCTATTTGACCGAGCGACGGGTTGGGATACGAGAGCGAGACGCGATACTCGGTGGCCATAATCTTGTTCGTCTTTTCAACAATTTACTTTCAAGGCAAGCTGCTGTCAAGCTCAAAACGTCTTTTTGTGTATTCAAGGCTCCCGAAAGGTGGAAAGAGACCAATACCTGGACCCAAAACACCAGGATTCTGCGTTGATGTTGGTGGGAAAGCTCAGTTGGGTTGTCAAAAGGGGGAGAGGGGAAAAAGTTGTAAGTTCTGAAAATTCAGAACAGCCATAGGACTTGCCGTGACTGGCAATGAAGAAACTCGGGGAAAGAGCCGTAGTAACTTCAGCACGGATATAGAATGGGCCGCAGTTTCCCAGTGGAGTCGTCAGGTTAAATCATCAAACTGAACATCAGGTGAAAAGATATGTCACTTTTTGCCGATAGTTACCAGGTACCTTGGGTATACACTCTTGATCTTAGTGCTTCTGCGTGGACTTTGGAGCAGACCTTGGGAGTATCAAGATGCGAAGAAGGATGGGGGTGCCGATGTCAGACATGGTCTTGCTGAGACAGACCGGCAAGGTCAAGCGATGGGCTCGGAGGCAACATTCTCGGTCAAGGACAATGATGGAATAAGTATCTGAAACAAATCTCAAGGCGGCAGTAGGTGTCCTGGCGTCTGTCCACAGATATGCATGTACCCTGATTCTGCTGACGAGACGCAAGCAAGAGGTCCATGGAGCAGTACGACAAACATCAACCACGGGCGATCACCGCTGCAGTTCAACGACGAACCGTGCCATTTCATTATTATTTTCTGTCCTCTATGCTGTAAGACTATCCTGCGAACGAGTGTGCACATGGGATGGCTTTCTGATGAATGACGTCGAGGCGGAGTGGAAGCCACGACACGGCAGTTTATTGCAAATAACCAGCATACTGGCGGGGATGAGTTCTGGCAGGGATAGTCCGTTTGCGGCCTTGTTTGAATTTGCATGTAACATCACCTCGACAAAGAAATTGCGTGTCGATAATGGGTCGTTCCGTAACGTTATATCGTTAGACACTGGTTGCGAGGGCACGGGGCCGCCCACATAAGCCATCTCAATGGTTGTGGAGTTTGGCGGTGGCCACCCGTCAGTGCCATTTGGCGGTACGAACTTCGCCCAATAAGATACTATTCTGCTGGAATCTTTCTAATAGACGGAGCTAGGGGGTTGCCGGATCTGTGTCATGCAACGGTTGGCTGCATAGTGCTTGCCGTCCACATTGCCATGGTTACAAGAAGCCAAGAGTTGTCTGCCAAACGATCTAGTCGCTGGGAGAGATATGATCCCGTGCGACATCTATAATTATGAACTGCATTGGAATATATGCAACAGCCTCCAAATCCCACAGAGACAAAAGCGAGTCGGTACAACCGACTACTTATGGCATGATTGGGGATCTCGGTCTTATCTGAGTAGCCTAGTCTCGAGGCTATATTCAGCCTGTAAGTCAACGTCTGCTCGGCAAACCCGTTCCTTTGTGATACCAACCTATGTAGCAAAAGAAGGGAATTGTAACGCACCGCCTACAATATGCATGGACGGTGTGTCACCCCCCCCCCCTTCTTCTTTAACAAGGTTTGCTGCGCCGCGTCCCGCAGATGAGATGGCAGCAGACCAAGATAGCGAGGCGTGGCCAAGTGTCGCAAGTCAGTCCTATCAAGGGACTCATGCGATGAAAACAAAGAATGGGACTTGAGTTGGATGATGTAGATTGATTTTTCTTTGATGCTCGACTGATTTCAGAACAAGGCTGTAGGAACCAGTGGGGAATCTGCATTCCTATTCCTCGACTGCAACGCCCCCACGCACGCACAGAATAGAAACACCTCCAAGTTCTAGACTTCTAGTCATGTCGATTGATCCTTCATGCAATTGAGTTCCTACGGGACCAGCAATGAAGCCGTTAGGGAAACCTCAAAAATAGTGGCTCCCCATCATCCTTAACAGCCATAATCCACCGGCATACAAAGATAAAATCACTCGACGTAAATATAGAAGAGCTTATTCGCTTCATACCTTATAAATCATTCTCTTTTCATTGTGCTCCACCAAGTCTAGTAACGGAATTCAATCTTCAGGTCATTGCGCGGTGGAGAGTTGATTAATCGCCACGTCACGCATCTAGAATCCAAGCACGTTCACTTGGTCTGAGCAGTTTTGGAAATCCTTGCGCATTGATAATTCAACATCCACTCTGAAGCTTCTTTGACCTGATTGATCCCAGGAAAGTCGGAAATGATATGCGGTGCGTCCTATTCTTGTGAGTCTACCCAAGCTAACCTAGATCACCAACCCTCGAGGCGTATGCGTCGTCGCGCAACCTGATCAGCTGGCACTGGCCACATGTCCGTAGCCGAATGTTCTTGAGAGAAACATTACGACATATTTAGATGAAGAAGAGTGGTAACGGATTGTCGGCGGTCTCAAATGATTGCTCCATCAGATGTACCAAGCTCCGGGCAGTTAACTTTGATGAAAACGGTTTTATAGCTAGATCGAAGCTCAACCCACAGATGATAGGGATGGACTTCTAAATGAAATGTTGTTCATGACTTATCTGCTATTTGTCATTGGAGTTGAAATTTCCAGTTATTTGCATCATGAGAATTGATATTGGTCTCTTCCGTCCAACAGATTATAGTGTATGTTGAGTTATAGGGTTGGGAAACTTCAACAGAAAGATCATCCCTCCCTTTGTTTTTTTCTCTCTCTTCAAACGGTCAATTATTAGTATTCATACGTTCTATCTGTAAGGATTTATGCCAATTGGCTGGTTGGTCGCATTTGATCGCAGTGTTTGCAATACCGGCCCGGCTGGCTGCGATGTCGTTCCTTTGGGTAATGCCAGCGAAACTTTCACTTGTAGAATGCTACCTGCATTTGTAAGTGGATGCCTTTATGCTCATGCAATCCTGATTACAGAGCTATTCAGCCTTGTTTTTTTTTTATCTGAGCTGGACCTCTTCGATATTCTACATGCATGTTCCATAGCATGGGTGGGGCTGAACGGGGCTCGGCTGCAGTAGAATTTTGAAAACGTCAAAAATCATCCTCTCGTGACACCAACGCTCCAATCATATTGATGAGAGATCGATTTTTTAGGAATGAATCGATTCCCAGGGTTTATAGCCTTGCTCCATGCTTTTGCCCCAGAAAGCACCGACTATCCTTCTCATGCCAGCCCCCTAGGTCGGCTTGTGGCCGTCTGCCCCTTGTTGGTGTTGCATGGTGACAATAACCCTGGGGGGTGTTGACTTCATATCGATATATTTGGTACAGCTTAAGTATACATAGATCTTCCAATGGCATCTCCAGCAACGAGAATTGGCGGAAACAAATACCGTGACTAGGATGGAGGCAGCCACTAGCCGACATGGTATTTACCGCCCCCGACATGTTGTTGCTCCATTTAGATGGTCGAAGCTCGTGACTGACCTAGAATATTTAAACATGAATACATGAAACACCCCTTAGTCTCGATGACATCTATCTTCAGTTCTGACAAGGTGTTGAGCGTTTGTCTGATCGGTTTGCATTCGCCATACGTCTAGATGTTCTTTCGACAGTCAGATTCACCTGAAAGCGGGACTTGAAACTGAGTTAATGGGGCTCTCATCCGACATCCTCCCTAATAAATAGATGTGCAAGTGTTGACGGCCGGCAGGTCTTTTCCACTAGAAGCCTCAAGAACAGGTATAAATTTTCAGTTGAATGAACTTGCCCTTCGTCAAAGTGAGAGCAAAACAAAACACTAGTGGTCCATTATTTCAGAAATTCTGGCAGTCATCACCATTCATCCAGTATGGAAGACATAGCAGTGGTTGGACTTGGCCTGCGATTCCCAGGAAACGCGACTGGCCCTGAGGAGCTATGGGATGTATTGAGTCGCAAGGAGTCTCAGTGGTCTGAGTTCCCCAAGGATCGACTTAACATTGATGGATACTATCATCCAAGCGGACGAAGACAAGGGGGTGTAAGTTGTTATTAATTTTGTAGTCTTTTAGGCATCGCTAACCTTGACTAGATCTCCTTTCGAGGAGGGCATTTCTTGAAAGACGATGTCAGTGCCTTCGATGCTCCCGTAAGTTCTTCGCTTTAGGATTTCCAGTTACCACAATATTGAGGTCGTAATCTAGTTCTTTTCTATCCCTACAGAAGAAGCAAATGCAATTGATCCCCAGCAGCGTATGCTTCTAGAAGTCTCATACGAAGCCCTTGAGAATGGTACGTCGACAAAACAATGCACAAGATCATGTGGGCAGTTCTTCTAATTCTTGTGAAGCTGGCATTAGAAAAGAAGATATAGATGGGAGTGATGCTGCTGTATATGTCGGCTCGTTTGTCAAAGGTACGTGCTTCTCTAGGGTTGCAAATCCACCTAGGTTGACGACAAACACTAACACCTTGCCAGATTATGAACAAATATGTCTTCGGGATCCAGATTGGTCACCTCAATATGCCGCCACAGGCAACGGAATTGCCATCATGGCAAATCGCATCTCATACGCTCTCAATTTACATGGTCCCAGTATGACCATTGACACCGGTTGTAGTGGTAGTCTTATCGCTGTTCACCTCGCAGCGCAGAGCCTTCGGACTGGAGAGAGTTCATTGGTAAGTTTCAATGCCGTGAGATCCTCTCCATATATCTAATTTGAGATAGGCACTAGCTGCTGGTGCTGGGATGATCTTGACTCCCAACACTATCATGCCGATGACAGCGCTAAATTTTCTAAGCCCAGATGGTAAATGCTTCACCTTTGATTCTCGGGCAAATGGCTACGGAAGAGGCGAGGGTATAGGTGTTGTTGTCTTGAAACGACTCTCAGATGCTCTCCGAGACAATGACACTATTCACGCCGTCATTCGTGCCACTAGCACTAACCAGGACGGTCGAACTCCAGGTAAGTTTTGCGCTGCTATTCTTCGACTTCTCTGTGGTTGACATTATAATAGGCATTACTCTACCCAGTAAGGATGCCCAAGTGGCAAATATCCGTTCTGTATATGCCTCAGCCGGGCTTGACTTCAACCAAACTGCCTATGTTGAGTGCCATGGAACAGGCACACAAGCTGGCGACTGGCGAGAGCTCAAAGCTATTTCCGAGACTATTGCTTCTGTTCGCTCTATAGAGAGCCCAATTGTGGTCGGCTCGGTGAAAACGAACATTGGGCATCTTGAAGGTGCTGCAGGTATTGCAGGTCTAATTAAGGGAGTTCTTGCGTTGGAGCACGGCCAGATTCCCCCGAATATTAATTTCCTCGAAGGCAATCCTGATATCGACTTCAAGTCTTGGAAAATCAGGGTAGGACATTTCCAGAACCAAAGGATCCCCATGCTAATATATCATGTTCCAGGTTCCAACAGAGATGCTTGACTGGCCAATTCCAGGTGTCCGAAGAGTCAGTGTTAACTGTTTTGGGTTTGGTGGTTCCAACGCCCACGTCGTCATGGATGAGGCTCCGCGATACCTATCCTCCAGAGGATTAAAAGGAAATCACTCTTCAGAAGATGAGCTTCAAAAAAGTCGCAATGCGTCATATCCAAGCAATGGTGAACAAGCCGTAGAAACCGAATTACACCTCCTAGTGTACTCAGCACAAGACAAGCAAGGAGTCAGTCGTGTTGTGAATTCCCATCTCTCATTGCTGGAGCAGGAACAGGATAAGGACACCAGCAGTTTTCTCAAAAACTACGCTTACACTCTTGCCTGTCGGCGGTCCAACCTCGAATGGAAAGGATTTGCCGTGGCAGATTCTTATGGCTCACCTGTGTCGAAGTTGAAAGAGTTTGATAACAATGCTATTGCAAGGTCGTCGCTGGACAAAAAGCCAAAGATTTGCTTCCTGTTCTGTGGCCAAGGAGCTCAATGGGCACAGATGGGCAAAGATCTTATGCACTTTCGTATTTTCAGTGCGAGCCTTACTGAGGCAAGCTCTTTCATGCAGATTGCACTGGCTTCACCTTTCATCCTCCTGGAGGAAATATTCCATGAAGCCAGTCAGTCCCGTATGTCCAACCCGGAAATTTCTCAACCAGCCACTACAGCTCTCCAAATTGCTCTTATCGATCTTCTTCAGTCGTTTGGCATACAGCCCAAGTACGTCGTCGGACATTCTTCAGGTGAAATTGCTGCTGCATATGCCTCAGGCGCTATATCACGCTACGATGCTTGGAGAACAGCCTACTACCGCGGTCTGGCCGCAGCTAGTATCCCAATCAGAGCTCCAAAATTGAGAGGCGGTATGATGGCCATCGGGATGTCCCTGGAAGACACCATCGATTATCTTCTCACGACTGGCAAATCTGCTCAGGTCGCATGCATCAACAGCCCAAAGTCCATCACGATCTCTGGCCAGTCTGATGCCATACACTATATCTACAACGACTTGCGCCAGAGGGGTATCTTCTGCAAGATTCTTGATGTGAAAGTGGCCTATCATTCTTCTCATATGAAGTTAGTGGAATATGACTACATGGATTGTCTTGATGGCATGGTGGCAAATCGATGTCACGAAAATGTCAAAATGTTTTCCTCAGTGACTGGAGAATTGATCAAAGGCCCTGAACTAGGCGCCAAGTACTGGGCGAGAAATATGGTATCTCCAGTTCAATACGTCAAAGCTATCGAGTCATTGATGGGTCTTGGAACCGATGAGCAGCCTGACTTTATAATTGAAGTCAGCCCTGGCGCAGCTCTGCGATCCCCCACAACAGATTGCCTTGCCGATATTCAAAGCTCCACTACTCCAATATATTATTCCGTGCTCAACCGACGAGAAAATGGTCCCTTGGCATTACTAAAGCTTGTGGGACAATTATGGTGTCAAGGTTGTGCAATTGACATGAAGAGTGTTATTTCGCGGGGCCAAAAGGCTATGTCTCTCAAATGTCTATCCAATCTACCATCGTACCCGTGGAATCATGGCAATAAGTATTGGCACGAGTCCCATTTGAGTCTGGCCAATCGTTTCAGGGAATATCCTAGACAAGACCTAATTGGTGCTCGGACAGCCGACTCTATTCCTTTCGAACCTAGATGGAGAGGCTTTCTTCGCATCCCGGAAAACCCTTGGATTCAAGACCACCAGGTTCAGAAGACAGTCATCTATCCAGCAGCAGGAATGGTATCCATGATTTTAGAGGCAGCACATCAAATGTCCAAGAGTTCACAGAATATCCTGGGATACGAACTTACGGATATGAGGATCGAAAAAGCAATGCTAATTCCAAATACAGCACATGGCCTTGAAGTAGCTTTGAACATGAAAACGGACACCGATATAACCACTGAGAATGGGAAACTTTGTGGGCAAGAATTTTCTATATACTCCAAACCTCTGGGTAGGTCCTGGGAGCGAAACGCTAGTGGCAGGTTGCATTTTCACTACAAAGACGGAGATTGGGAAACGAGTTTCCAGTTTCATGAAACGCGATTCAAAGATTTAAGTCGGACATGCAATGAGTCCGTTATTCCACGGCAACTATACGAGCATTTGGATGCCATCGGCATGAACTACGGCCCTTTGTTCCAAAACATCTACTACGTCCGCAAAGGCAATAACAGTTGCGTGAGCAAAATTCGAATCCCGGACACTAAGTCAAAGATGCCCTCCCAATTCGAATATCCACACCTTATACATCCTACTGTGTTAGACTCGATGTTTCAAACATTGCTTGCAATCGAGCCACGGCCGATGGTACCTGTCTTTATCAGAAGCCTCTTCGTGTCAGCCAACTTGAGAGGAGCCGACTGTAATGGTGACTTTGCGGGCTACTCTATAGCTAACGTTCGCGGTATTCGAGACGCTGAGGCTACAATCGCTATGCAGCAGTCAGGTTCTGATCCGACCTATATTGTAATTGATGGTCTCTGCCTCACGGAGTTAACAAGCCCATCGCCCCAGGACGGCGGTTTCATACCCAACCATCGTAACCTCTGCACACAAATAGTTTGGAAAGAAGATGCTGATTTTGCTTCACCTTTAAGTTTTGATGACTTGATTGCTGGTTTTGCCCACAAGCATCCTGCTCTCGCCGTACTGCAAGTTGGGCCAAGCCGTCAACTGACTCGAACCGTTCTTCGGGTCCTAGCCTCTGACCCAAAGGAAGCACCGTATCTCTCCAGATACACTATCTATGAAGCCGAGGATGACGGAGTGGCTTTTGCATCTTCCATTGACCATAGCGATACCCGATTAGAGCCGTACTTCGAGAAGACTTCTGATTTGTCAAGCCTTCACGCTGACTACCATCTCATTATTGTGTGCCCGGATACTTTTGTTGATATAAAAGCCCTGCAGAAAAGATTGAAGCCTGGTGGTGTTTTGTTGAAACATAAACCACAGATTGACGCTATCATAACCTTCGAACATGAAAGCAATGGATTTACCACTGGCGACAGTAATACCCACCTGAATACAAACTCACAAGTCCTTGGGCACAATGACCGCAAAGAGGCAGAGACCGAAGTTTTACTTTTGGAGGACGGTATTGAGACTCGTTTTGTGGCCCAAAAAGTTCAAGCAACTTTCTTCAGTGGGAATGTCATTGTGCTTTTGCCTTCAGAGTTCGGCGATGAGGTCCAAAATTTTATCAAATCTTTCAAGCAACCCGAAAATACAAGCCAAAGCCCATGCAACATTTCTTACATGAATATTGACGAGGTACTGAGAGAGCCAACGATACTAGCAGGCACCATACTCATCTCTTTGCTTGACTGCTCCGGCCTTCACACCCTTGATCGGTCCGTTTTTCAGTGGAATCAAAAGGATTTTGACGCATTTCAGATACTTACCAAACATGCCAAAGGGATTCTCTGGATAACTCGTGGAGCTCATATGAACCCCCAAAACCCTAGGGGCTCACCTATCGTGGCGCTGGCTAGAACAATCATGTCAGAGGATCCCCTGAACGCCATCGCCACCCTTGATTTGGGAGTTACATCACGTCTCAGCGACCAGGGTGTCATCAATAACATATTTTCTGTTCTGAACGTTGCTTTTGGGGTAATGCCAAATTCTTCCCCTCGAGAGATGGAGTTTGCGGAAGACGGAGGCAAGCTCTTCATTCCCCGACTAACGACGATTCCAACTCTTAACCAACTTATCGAAGATGACATTTTCTGTGGTGAATTCATTTCAAAAGACTTTTCGTCTCACCAAACTACCAATTCAAAGGGAACCAAGCTCCGTTTAAATATCACAAAGACTGGTATTGATGATACAAGCATATACTTCACCGAATTCGAAGCTCGCGACTTAGCCCCTGACGAAGTAGAGATCGCATTTAGTGAAGCGCCGCTCACATTCCTT
The DNA here is from genome assembly GCA_930272545.1 of Sphaerostilbella broomeana. Lineage (NCBI taxonomy): Eukaryota > Fungi > Ascomycota > Sordariomycetes > Hypocreales > Hypocreaceae > Sphaerostilbella > Sphaerostilbella broomeana. The sequence continues at coordinate 91,393 of CAKNET010000089.1, read as the reverse complement.
GATCTCGAGACTGTTATAGGACGAAACAATGAATCAACTATCGGGATTGACGTCAAAGGAAAAGTCAACCGTGTTGGGAACCATGTGCACCACCTTGCTCCTGGCGACGATGTCGTAGCTTTAGTTTCTGACGGAGGTTTTCAGAATGTCATGCACGTCAAAGCTCAGTTTGTGAAGCCGGTAGATTCCGAGATCATACCGAGCTTGCTCATCAATGCTTATTACGCCCTTTTGCATGTAGGAAGGGTCGGCAAATACTCAAAGGTCCTGATTCATGCTGGAGCAAGCGCTTTTGGCTTGATTGCTGTTGATCTGGCTTTGGCTATGGGCGCTGAAGTCTTTGCAACTGTCACTGGTCAGGGATCTTCCCAGCAGCGTGATGCTCTTGAAAAGCATGGCCTGCCAGAATCTCATATTCTTGATGCCAAGTCTGGCTGCCTTGTTGCAACGATACGCGCTGCGACTGGCGGTCGAGGAGTGGACCTTTTGTACAATCCTACGTTCGAAAGCGTCGATGTTGACTTCAAGTGCATTCGGAATTGTAAGTCTACACGGATTTTTTTCTCTCTTAACTATCCGGAGACCTTTATCTAACTTTTATCAGGTGGTGGTGTTGTGCAGTTTGCCAGTAGGTCCTCTGTTCCCCAACGTACTCGAATGGCCACTTCTTCGATGACCATGGTCAATTTAGATCTACGTCAGCTTCTCCAAGAAGATGCCGAATTTGTAGCACGCCTCTTTGAACTTGCCACCCAATTAGTTGAAGATTTGTGGTTTGATCCTAGGCCGTCTACAGAATTAAAGTCCACTTTCGACATTGGGAGGCTTCCAGACGGCCTGAAGCACTTACAAGATGCACCATATCTCAACCTAACGTCAATTGTCGCAGATAGAGGGGACCTGAGTCAAGTACGTGTTCTCAATAAAAACATCACGAAACCTCTTCAAGAATCGATTGATGCCGAGGGCTCATACGTGCTTGCTGGTGGACTCGGTGGTCTTGGCCGCACTATTTCTGAGCTCTTGGTCAACAACGGTGCAAAGAATCTCGTATTTCTTTCGAGATCTGGGGCTACTAGCGAGCCGGCAGTCCTATTCGTTGAGTCTCTCAAGAAAAGGGGCATCAATGTACAGAGTTATGCTGTGGACATTTGCGACGCCGATGCTCTCAATAGTCTCATCAGGGACACCATCACAGCTGACATGCCCCCAGTCCACGGTGTCTTTCAGTGTGCAGCAGTCATCAGGGACGCTGTTTTTGATAACATGACCTTTGACGACTGGGATGCGGCCATCAAGCCCAAGACGGTCGGATCATGGAACTTGGTGCAAGCAATGGCCACCGCTGGGCAAGACCCTTTCTACATTTTCCTTGCTAGTTCCGCTGGAGTCATTGGCAATCGTGGCCAAGCGAATTATGCCGCTGGTAACTGCTTCGAAGATTCACTAGCCAGACATCTTCAACAAAACGGCACCCACGCCGTAGCTGTCGACTTAGGACCTGTACTCGGAGCCGGCATGCTCGCTGAAGACGAAAGGATCCTGGACATTCTTCGCGCCAATGGCTTCTATGGCATTCGTCATGGTGACTTCCTCAAGGTCATCCAACACGCCATTACGGGAGAGACTGTCCTCGGCACCCGTATGCCCGCGCAAGTCACTCTAGGTGTTGGCACCGGCGGCATCATTCGGCAAAACCAGCCCGCTGATCCATACTGGAGTCGCACAGCGTTATATTCATACCTCAATCTTGTCGACATGCCACCCCCGGATCTTACAGCCGCAGCGGAGGACGGCGGCCTAGACACCAAATCGATGCTATATTGTGCCCCAGACATTGATGCAGCAGCAATTATTGTCTGTAATGGTCTCTCTCATATGCTCGCCAAGGCAATGAATATGCTACCAGAGGAAATTGACGTGGAGAGGCCGCCAAATGCCTATGGCGTGGACTCCCTGGTGGCCGTTGGCGTTCGAAGCTGGGTCTTAAGCAGCTGCGGAGTACAGATTTCGGTATTCGAAATCCTCAGCGACTCGACAATTATGGAGATGTCCAAGGCCATTGCAGAGAAAGGCCGATACGGCGCTGAGAAAACGGATTGATGGAAGTCATCTGCTATGCGCAACATAAGGCAGCTCGAGGGAATATTACATGTAGACGATGCAAGACATAGTTTATGGGGATGTGGCAGGTGAGAGAAATGTCATGTCTTCATTATGGGATGGGTCAATTTCAGTAACTGTGTCCTTATATCACATCAATTTCCGATCGTAGTCAAACCATTATATTCTATTTGCAAGAACCTATACTTTGTGTACCAAGTGCATTTCCATCTGATGTCTAAAAAATTCTAGGACACATCCACAGCATACCCCAGCCATCCTATAAAACTATATGCCATTATCGCATGAGGCCTCGATAATCGCTTTATTCACTCACGTTTTAACAAGCAAAATAGAAGCTGAGACAGCAAAAAAGAAAATCTCATGCGTAATCTGGGAATCGAACCCAGGGCTCCCCGACGTTGCTCGGATGGCAACGGAGAATTTTACCACTAAACCAATTACGCTTAGTCACACACTGGATGTGTTGAACTTCAGTGCGTCAATTTGCAATATCAAGATTAGCCCCCGTGGTAGGGTCCCCAAATCGATGAATTTTATTACAAATAAATCCAATTTACATCTAAATAATCAATAGACCAAATTTGCAAGACTGTTCCATAAATATTTTCCTTTGTTCCTGCTTTCCCTTCACTGTTATGTCGAAGGATTGGCCCGAGGTTCACAACTCAAGTCGCGTATTTCTAACCTACGACGCGGGACAACAACACAACTTCAGATGGAACAGTATCTCCTTTCAGTTTTGGGAAACCTCAAGTTCGGTAAAATCAACTTACACCATCAGACGCTTGCGAAATCCGACCGCATCTCCAATTCCCTCATAAGCCCCTGCATGTCCTCATCACCTTCCTCAGCCAATCTCCGAAACTCTAGCTTATGTTCTCTAAGCCATTGGATCTCTTCTCCAACCTGCCCATCTCACAAATTAGAATATATCTATTCATCCAACGAACTAAACCTAATAAGAAGGACAAGGGGTGTGATGGAACATTATCAGGGTGGAATAAAAAAAGGACAGACAAACCTGCGGCCTCGCAAACCCAGCCTCTACAGCCGTCGTCAAAGCACCAAGAACCCATACCGTTCTCAACTCCCTTCCTTCCTTACTTCCCACTAAACGATCCCAGATTCTCACAAGATCTCTACAATGCTCATTATACAAGTCGGATGATCGTCCTTCGCTAGCTCGCGTTCGTAGGATGGCGCGGTTATATTTGCAGAGGACACCACCCCGAAAGACGACTTGGTCTTGAACATCACTGAAGCGCACGTTTATGAAGAATGAAGGTGTCTTGAAGCGGTTCGCGTGGCACGCAGTGAAAGCCTTTGCAATAGCAGTTTGGTCTTCGAAGCTGAGTGGAATAACGTGCTCGATGTCGTAGAGAGGCATTGAATTATAATGCTTTGCTATTTTAGGCTTATGTTTCATGTATATAAAAGTAATGGGAAGAGTATTTATACAATCGTACATTAGATTTTGACAACTACTTATACTTTCTGGAGCAACCCTGGGCTCTGTGAGGTTGCGCAGTGTATTAGGTGGTTTACGTGATGAATCTACCTTTACACTTCAACCAACTGCCGGCACATTGCAACACCTGTATAAACTCAATCCCAAGCATCTCAACTATTAGGTACCCAAAAAATATGTCTAGTAACTAGGTACTTTCAAAGAACATGTACATTAACACCTCGGGAATAGATTACTGATCTAGAAACCAAGTCAGGTGGTCATTATAAACGCCAACCCCTCACATCTACCCCCGCACTGCTGTGCTCCCTTCTCAAGCAGCCTCACTATCAGCCACCACGGCAGGAGCCTCGGCCTGTTCTGGGTTCCACACAGCCTCGATGATGCTCAATCTGTGGTTCGGTATTCTCTTCACGCCCTATAACCAACACATTAGTCGAGCCTGAGTTAGGAGCCTTTCGATTATCACGTACCTTGAATTGATATCTAGGATCAGCAGCTTTGAAAAGTTCTTTAAACTCTCCCTCTTGACGTTCTTGGGCATTAAGCAGTAGCAGCATGATCAAGTCCATACTTCGCAACAGCTTTTCATCCCACGGGTTTTCTGAGCCGGGCTCGCCCATACAGTAGTCGTTTATGATGATGCGACTACCAGGCTTCAGAGCAGGAATGAGATTCTTCAGGATGGAGACGGCATATGGCGTGGAATAGTTGTGTATGATGAATCGGAAATAGAAAACTAAATGTTGTTAGAAAATCAAAGTGATTCGTCATATCGATTCTCCAGGGTTTCTAAGCCTGGGAATATGGGGCAAGCTCACCATCGGCCTCTTTGAGAACCTGCTCTTTAAAGAAGTCGTGAACTTGCAGTTCCACCCTCTCTGCCACGGTCGGGTCCTCGCTAATCGGCTTCGGCGCGCTGTCAATCATTTTGGGCATGTCTTGCACGATGAACTTCATATTCTTCCACTTTTTAGCCAAGTCAAGCGACACGAAACCATGGCTTCCGCCGACATCCACAAACGTGCCTCCTCGTTCATCAACTTCTGAGAGATCGCAGTGGTCGGCAAAGAAGGTGTGATCATATCCTTCTCCAGTAGAGAAGCTCGCCATGGCGCCGGCGAAGCGCTTGGCTCGTGCAGGATCCTTGCCAAATGTCACAAACATGGGTTCTTGGTCCATGGTTTGGAACGCAAAATTGAAGGCAGTACGTGTTAGGGAGGTGGCTTCAGGATGGGTTCTCAAAGCATCAAGGAGTCGACCAGCACTAGGAAATGCATCTTCGGTGTTGAATCCAACCCAGTCTTGGAGGACAAGGTCCTCAGCCAAAGCACGGGAAGCAGCTGTGTGGGCAATGAGGCCAGGAGACGGCTCCTGAAAAATGTTGCTGGTCATGCCAAAACGTAGGATACGTGCTAAATTAACCGGGTCCAGTGTTGTTTTGGTTTGAAGCTCTGATAGTGATATAGAGCCATCGATAGGAACAAGTTTTGCTGCATCAAAATTAGCGGTGGTTAGGATTTGTCAACTGGTCAACCTTACGAAGATTATAAGCATTGATGAGTTGCAGGGCCAGAGTGTCGAGATACTACCCAAGGCAATCAGTATATAATAACAACTCGTTGAGTGGACACTGTCTCACTTTCCAAGTACCATATCTAACTTCCTCCCTCGGGCCGGCCGCAAGACTGGACAGTTCTCTTGTTGCATAGATAATTTCTTGGCGACTCTTCTGAATCTCATCGGGAAGGGGAGGGAAATCGAGTGGTGAGTCAACCTCAAAGCCTGGCATGGGCAAGCCGTTCAATTTCATGTAAGTCTCCAGCTTCTCTGTTTCAGTCCGGATCTTTTCTGCCAGCACCACCATACGAGACTCCGAGGAGGCAGGCTTTTCCTCAAGAATAGGATTCTCCTTTTGGCTCTGTGAAGATTCATCCTTCGACTTCAAGTATGCCAAACTTGAGAGGGATCTCCTGTTGGACTTCTTCTCTGTCTCGCCATTTGATGGCGAACCATTTTGCGAGTTGGAGAGCCACGAGGGGACTCTGAACTTGGCCATGGCTCCTAAACCTCAGCAGCCTATGTTAAATGCGAAGCAATTGTCAAATTCCCAAATGGATAATCTAATAGAGCATTAGTGGAACTTGAATTTTCAAAGCGATAATCCCGAGTTATGGTAAGAGTATGACGGATTCATCTCCAGAACATTAGGAAATACAGCTCCATTCAAATGGAATTGCTCTCTATTAATTCCCCTGATTGTTGTTTGCCGACTTTTGCAAACACGTTGATAGATCGAGGGAATGTGCACTCATTCAGGAGAGAAAGCTATCAGTGCGAGGCATGTAGCTTTTTGAATGCCTACATGTCTTAGATGACAGTGAATGGGAATCAGAGGCCACATAGCAGCCTGCCATCTAGGATCTATGGATTAATCATGTGAATACACGCATCCACTTGGATAGAGAAGGCTTTGAAGCGTGATGATGGCGTCCGAGTGCTGAGCATGATGTCTTGAAAACAAAAGATCATGCCGTGCACCCTCCTCTCCACCTTCAGATATTGGCTCTCTGATATGTGATAGTGTGTGTATCTCATAGTGTTCCTGGAAGAGCCTAGAATATTGTGGTCCTTGACGCACATCTGTAGGTGCAATGCCTTAAGAGCACAATTCATTCAGGTTCACTTTCTCGGCATCCTTGGGAGCTCAGCCAATCCAATTGATTGAGGAAAGACGGGAAAATGTGAAACACCGAAACTTAGATGACGAGCGCGGAAGTCGATAAGCCGAACAACAAATACATTCCTCCTCAAAGGCAGAATGGATTCGACTGTTTGTTTGATCCTAGCAATCACATTGGCCAATGTGATGCTCGGGCTCCCTCCTCAAAGGCTCAAAGGGACCCCATCCCCATTGTCATCGCCACACAACCATGAGTACCATAGCTTTGTTTCGTGATACTCGCATGGGTTGGCCGGGTTCATCACCATCTGCCGTATCACCAGGGAAGCAGCGTGCACTGCGCCGACCCTATTTCAAGACACAGGCAAAAAGAACAGGGTGGGAAAGAAAGACAGTATACATCAACAACAGAGGAAGAAGAAGAAGAAAAAGCCGAAAAGGGCTATACAGAATGAAAGGCCATTGGCACATACGGTGATGAATTCAGCACAGCGCCACGACTCCGCTGGCATTGAATGGTTTCGACTTTGTGAGCCTTGCTCAGAGGTTTCGGCTTTGGTCAAATCGGCGTGATGCAGGAAGAGCAGCTCTGCCGAATCCTTATATACAACTTGGACTCTGTCTCGTCCCGCTGGGTGGGTGCGTTCGCAGAGTGAGATTGTCTACCGTCTTTGTGCGAATATCTCCAAACAACCTGGGTGGGTATCAACGGCTGACGGGGGTATTCAATACCAAACAGATGATCACTCGCTGACAGATGCAAGGGAATAGGAAGGCGGAGAGGGAGACAGGTCCAGAGAAGGACACAGAGAAGCCCAGGAAAGGAAATACATGCCCGGGGAAGCGTAGGCAAGCCCCCACGCCCCTCAGCACTTAATCATACCTACCGTACCTAGGTAGGCACCGAGAAACTAATTAAGAGCCATTACGTGCAAGCTCAAACACGCTCGCTGCGTCTCCCTCCCTTGCTGGCGTTGAAGCTCCTTTTTTTCCCCGTCCGTGGGAGGTTGCTACGCGAGTATTAGGCATGGTGCCCGTCCATAAGTATCGCCCGTAATTTTAGCGAACTCAATGAATACTACTATGGCCTCCAGGGCTACAGGCGCACCGCTTTGGCACTAAAGCGTTGCCCAAGGTCCCCGGCTACATACACATCCATGGATCCATGGATGGCTCTCTCCCCGGCGCGTCCACTAAAACCCGACTCCAGCGACTGCGCAGTCAGTGCAGTGCTCCAGGCCCCCGGGCTTGGCTCCATTGGAGCCCTGGAGCCAAATCCAAAGTTCCGGGTGTGCTTCCGGCGCCTGAGTCGTGTCTGCAGCCACGAACTGGCGCCATTTCCAAAAACTCGCCAGTTGAAAGAGGCATGAAGCACTGCAAAGCGACGATCATCGCCTAGACGACAATGGTTCTATGGGGTATGTCCTAATAGCTGTACAGGTATCGATGGATACTAGTAATTAATATACAGACACGCTCAGCCCCGACTGAATGGCTTCCACCCCAACGGCTCGGTATCGACGCTCTGCTATCCCCCTCTGTCTCTCGAGTTGGCCGCCCAAATCACCGCATCTCACTTGCTTGCATCTTTTGCAACATATCAATCTTGGCTGTTCCAAATCTTTAGTGGCCTGCTCAGATAATTGCTTGTGTGGGCCTACTCTACTTAATAGGCATCCATTGATTTCCTTCTGTCAAAATGCCGCCACATCAAGCAGCCCGCTGCAAAATCCTCGGCCCGAGAACGAGGCGACTAATCTGTCTCCTTTCATAGGATAGGTACGTAATTTACCTCCTAGCTGCAGAACAGGTTGATCGCTCCCAAATGACCAGGCAGGCAGAGTACCTTGTCCTACGTAGGCACTCATTGTACCACGTTGCGACTGCAACAGCAACGGCGGCAATGCCATGTGTCGACTCACACTTCTGCCAGAGACACGCCTAGGATCTTTTAAGCCTCTCTCCGCTGACACTATTGGAACCGATTGTGACGTGGCTCTTCCTAACCATGCATGGCGCGACGCGCTTTCTGTAGAGGCATGACAGGTCAATTTTTGTACTGGGTATGTGACGGACGGACTGCCAATGAAGCTGTTCATCTGCTTTACCACGCTATTGGCCTGTCTGAGCAGATAGATTTGGATTCGTTGACAGAGAATTATAGATCTGTTCAACATCCAGTCTACAGTTTGCTTTCTTGTTCTTGATCAAAGAGAAAAGCCGCTTGTCCAGACTCCAAACAACTAGATATACCGTGAATACTCCCATAGGCCATACTTTGCTTCAGTGACAAATACCTCGTTTCTCTCTCATAATTGGACACTAGTGGTCCTGAGCTAGGGAGGCACCCAGGTACAGTTGTCTATTGACTTACCAGGTTAGGTGCCTGGGTAGTTGAGTACCTTTCTAGGCAATTGAACGTTTTATGATTAAGGTATGATGTAATTTGTGTATTCGCCTTATAAATGGCAGTCATATGGCCTTTGTTGATGAAAGCGTTCTTTTGGATTGTCAAACAGATCCGCTTTATTGTCCTGTCTGTTCTCAAATAATATTAAAATCCATGAAGTGGTTTCTGTGCGTAAATGACGTGAAACGGCATGTACATGAGAGGAGCATTGTCAAAATATCCCCGCCGAACATCCATGAGAAAAAGTTCCACTTGATTCCGATTCCATTTGAGACCTCGGGTTAATGGCCCGAGTGCAATCGCTTGAAGGCCATCTAGTAGAATTGTCCGCCAGTATAGGCCAACCGTTTTGAGGACTTTATTCTTCGGCCACGTTCCAATTGGAACGTGGAGCACTCGCTCTGTGACATTGGTAAAGCCCACCTGCTGCATCATATTGGCTAGTTGGCCACCCGACGAAGCATCCAGATCAATTCTAAGTTCTCGAAGCCCATTTATTACATTCGTCCAAAATTGCGCAACCGGGTGCTCGGGATCCAAATCTGTGTCTGGAAGCGCGCTCTGTGGGCGATGGTGAATTTCTTGTAACTCGATCCAACCGCCTGGCTTGATGTGCCTAGTGCATTTGTCAGATTCATTCACACATCAAATGTGTTTGCGGCAAAGTCTTACTCCATAGCCCGACGAAATAACCTCGTCCAGTCCTTGACAGCCATGACAGTATGGCGCGAGTGTACGTAGTCAAAGTGGTTGCGAGGGTGTAACCAAGGCGATTCTACGTCGTCGACTAAAAAGCGAACATTAGGCGGCAGCCAGTCTGGCTGGATTGGAGAGAGGTCTATTCCAAGAATATGCGCGCTGGGGTATTGGTCGCCCACTAGACGTGATTGATTAGCATTCGGATTTTCCGCAGTGGAACACAATCCTGTGGAAAGCTTCCCAAAGTACTTACTTTCAATGGGCCAGATGCCGGTCCCGGTCCCTATGTCAAGGATTTCCTGTGGATTGTCTCCTATGGGGGCGAAGTGTAGTTTTTGACTACAAAGTAGTTTGACCATGGCGTGCTTCATATCCTCTCTCTCCTGCTCCACGTCATCATTAGGAAAGTTATAGATGCCTTCGCGAAATCGATGGTAACGTCGGCCATTCTCGTAGAGATAGTTCCGGATGGAAGACTCGGCCGATGTGCTTCCGGAGCTGAAACCGTCACTATCATAACCAGCATCTGATCCTTCATCGGTGATATGTGTATCCGTGCTTTCGCCACTGTCGGCGACAATGGATTCTTCAGCCTGGTCAAAAGCTTCACGAGAAGCGTCTTCCTGCTCAGCAGATGATAACTCGGGGAATATGGATACTCCGTTTGGGTGCAGCAACTGGAATGGTGTCGATGCAGGCGGATGTGATTCTAATGACTTTTGACTTTCTGGGAGAGAAAATCCCTGGCTTGTGGCAGCACGAGATGGTGCATTGGAGGTCGGCGGGTTGGCCTCGACATGGATAGCCAATTTATTTCCACTCTCTGGGTCTTGGCTAGCTGCTGGGAGGCCGCTCTCTGTGTTTGCGTTCAGGATCTCGGCCCCGTGATCTGAACTATCCTGTAGAGGACTCTCATTTGGCCTCTGGACTGATTCGACGCTAGTTTCCGCGAGTTGTCGTGATGAACTTGGGTCGTGATCGATCTCATGGGTCAGAGATGTATTCGCAATCTCTTGAAGAGGCGGTGTTGGTTCATTAGCGATGTTAGAAGTGCTCGGTTCATCGCTCAGTGTGGTGGAGGGCTTGGCGGCATTTGTATTATCATTTATTGATTGTGCTTCATCTGACAATGCGCCGGAGGCGTCTTGTGCATGGTGAGCCATTAGGATAAATACGGGGCCATAGTCCAACAGATAATCAACTGTTGAAAAGTGAAGTCTCGATTTGCCCGAGCAACCGATGACGAGATGAGTTCGAATTCGAGATCCCAAAGCCACCCCTTGCAATCAGCCCCCCTTTGATTTGATAGATGTCGAATACCGGGCAGGGTTAGACGGAATTGCGTAATCGTCTCTTATCGGTCCATCAACATCGGCTTGCTTGCGTCCTCAGCAGCAAATCGGACAAGGTCGTGATCATGGGCAAAAGATTGAGTATGACCATGCCCAGGAGCAAGATGGAGGAGAGACTGGGCGGGGATCAAACTGAAAGAAGGGACTGGTAGCGCGAGAATCTAGAATAGTCCCAGTCAGGTATCGTGTCTCGATAAATAATGGGATGGCACTAGCTGAGGGTAGCGGCCGGGCTGCAGAGGTGCAACTGGAACGCTGAGACCTCACACCACACATCGCCTCCATCCATTGATACATCAGATTTGATACATTGATGCATTTCGCCCAGTGGCCAGGGCCCTGCATTCATGGCTATGAGTGGGCCCTGTGGGGGCACATGCACTGCACTGCACTGCACTGGACACCTCAGAAACCCCTGTGAGCAATCATTACTGGAACCTCGAGCTCTAACCAGTCGCCCTGTGGCCACCTGCAATCACTGGGTGACCAGATCACAGCGATCGATTGGTCATCTTGGAAGGTAAGTATCTCTTGTCCGGAGTGCTGGGAACACCTGGGCCGAGGGAAACACATTCACAAGGCTACTTGCATCTACCGACATTTGATTGCCATCAATACCAAATAGAATCATGCCTACAACCGCCAGCTCCTGCACTAGAAAAATTAGGCCCCTAATTCCTACGGAGCCTCTAGCTTTGCCTTTTGCCTACTTTTGTAGACTTCTAATATTCACCGCACAACAAGTCGATAGGGCAAGTGGCCTAATGCAAAACCCTATTGTCAGAGCATCATGCTGCGATGCCTTTTTTTTTTTTTACTTCTTTTCCTTCTTTTCCTTCTTTTCTTTCTTTTCTTTCTTTTCTTTCTTTTCTTTCTTTTCTTTCTTTTTTTTTATAAATCAGCTTATTCACCATCTAAGTGGAGGCAACGCGGCCCGGGATCCCGGTTTCACTCGCTACATTCACGTTCTCGTACTGATATGTCATTATTCTTAGCAGTTGTCAACCTCAACACGCCAACATAGCGCAATAGCTAGAATCGGTTCTCATTTCTATGCTCTATAACATGAATGGAAGTAAGCACTTAGAATTATAGATTTTTACCCGTCCAACTTCTTTATCCCAATCAATAAAAACAAACATCTAAACCTATCAGCCTTATATTCTATCTGAGTTCCGCTTTGGGGTAATTCCCGAATGAAATATCATGTTGCTATAATCTAGTCGATTTTTTTTTTCTCACGCTATATGCAGATGCAGTGTCAAATTTCTCAAGTATAGATTTTCATACAACATATTTCGCACACCAAGCATACACCACCTACTATAGAGGCTGCCGACGAAATAGCTTTAGATGTTTTCCTTTTTTTCCTTTTTTTTTTCTTTTTGCCAGTCTTCTTCAGCTTAGATTGCAATATCGGGATACGATACATACACACGCGGGTCAAGACCAAGACGCGCCGTTTGGGGTATAGATTAGGTAGCTTCTTGATAAGAGACCTACTTGTACGGAGTGCGGTTGACTGAAAGGTACCCAAGAATAATTCTGTCAAGCTCCACGAGTGAACAGCAGTACTAACAAAGGAATTGTCCTCAGAACTCGCTGTCTCAAAATTCCTTTCTTTTTCACGCAGCCGTAGCATTGTTAACAAAAAGAAAAGAAACTAATCGATTTAGGTGAGGCAACACCTGCTCGGAATTAAACCCACTTTTGTGGAGGGTTCAACAACCGATAGTTGTGAGTCTCGATGACCTCATGCAACTTACTTTTTAAAGCCTCAAGCTGAGCACATCATAAGATTTGCGCAACCACTTATCAACCCTATGTCACGCAACGCAAAAGCACCAAGCTGCGTCGGTAGCCCGTCTTTTAGTCCGGAATTAGTTATCCAAGATGCTGCAAAACTGAAGCAGTCTCGGGAATTCCTAGCTAACAATGACCTATACAATGCGAGTCGCGTGCTGCTCAGCTTACCCGAGAGGGATACATACACGTACCATGCTATGACAAGTGTCCGTTTGGCTGAGGTTCAGCATGTCGTGGGCCTCGGAGGTGTTAACGGTCTGCATGCCTGGTACCGGGACCAAGATGGTTCGCCCGTAAGCAAAACTCGCTTGGCCACGCCTCCCTAGGAAGAGTAGGATCGAAGCTGATATATCCACAGAGAGATCCACCGCCAGTATCAGACATTGAAGCTTACATCTCCATATTCAATCATTCAACAGCCACTGCTTCCGCCCTGAAAAACTTTGAGACAAATGCTAAGAAGATGTCGATACGTTCAGAGGTCGCTGGGAACTTGGTGGGAAAGAGATATCTTCACCCGACATGGTCGTCCAAGTTGACGATCCCTAAATCTAAATCACCAACTAGCCAAAACCCGTATTTTGACTTTTGGGCTTGGTCTTGCAGAAATTTAGAATGGTGCGGGCCTTGTGTATCCTCCGAACGGGTGGCCACGAGTCACCATGTGCTACCAATCTTCATGCACCACTTCGGCTGTGCGATCCCGTCGCATGAGAGCATGGAAATTCTAAAGATTGTGGCCAATGGACGGGTCATTGCGGATATCGGTTCAGGCAACGGATACTGGTCTTTTCTACTCCGGCGCTACGGATTGACAGTATACGCAGTAGACAACATGCAGAGCGAATGGCGGGTTAACTGGGTTGACAATACTGTCATCTCTGACGGCGTGAAATGGCTTCGCAAGCAGAGCAGTGGCAAGGATCTTGTCTTGTTACTAGTATATCCCGTTGTTGGAGGAGGCATTGGCGGAGGCACAGAAGGGAGTTTTACGCGGAATTTGGTAAGTGCCTTTCAAGGGGATACCATTGCAGTGGTCGGTACTCAAAACGGCAATGGATATACTGGGTTCAAGGGCATGACGATGGATGTGTTTATGGAAAAGGAGCACAAGGAGTGGACAAAGGTCGTTCAAATTCCACTGCCTAGTTTTGCTGGAAAAGACGAGGCTCTATATGTCTTTCAGCGAGGAGTCCAGGTTCCAAATGAATCGTCCTGATGGCCGGGGCTATGAAAGTGTGACCTCATTAGAATGGCTGGTGAGCGTCTTTCTCCAAGGCCGCTTCCATACCCAGCAAAGGTAGAGGGAAGCGCGCATAAGAACTCTTCAAATTTGGGCTCGTCACCTCTAGATCTATAACACTCCCAGCACTAATCTAAAGTTGGAGCAAGAATCTGGGATGGCGGCGATGGGCGTCCGGTCGCCGGAGTTGCTGTTAGACACGACTGGTTCCCCCAGCTACAAGATACAACTCTTATTCGACATTGAGAGTACAGTACAGGACTGTACAGCTTTACACAATGTTCAAAGTTATCAGACTTGAAGATCTAGTTGCTAGCAGGAGGGAAAGTCTCCACAAAGCAGTCGTCTTGCGAGGCTGTTGTTGTCAAAACACATCATCGTACATTGACGCTCATGGGGATTTTGAAAATCGCACTCCATATCCCACTTTAATTAACCCACAAAATTACTATATAAATATTCTTTAACCAAACAGCCAGCGGCTCGTATGCTGCCCCAACAACAGAGAATTGGCGAGACGGATCCATGTCTGCTAGGCGTCGAGCAAAATTGGGCTCGGGTGGCCAGATCTCCATCTATAGGCGCCGAACCTCCACACGGACAAGTCTTGAAACCAAGCAGCACATGGCATGGTCCTACGATGCTGGACTTGCTCTTCCATTGGTAGACGTGACGCTGCGAGCCCTCTGGCTGTTGGACTTATCAGCACTCCTAGCTCCCGTTCAGCCACACAATTTCCGGTACAATTGGACCGTTCGGGATTGGAAGCGCCTCAGCTCGGCGCTTGAGGTTCTTGGAAACCCCAGCCATCCCGTTGCAGACCTGCAGGATCTTCAACCTAACCATAGTGGGGAGTAGCGCGATGTGGTTTGTCGGTAGCTTTTCTTTTCCATTTACCTGAGACTGCCTGGATTCCCTTCCTTTCTCCTTTTTCCCAACTTTTCAGGGCCGTTTATTTGTTTTCTGCTCCATCAACCTCTGGCAACCGGTTTCCCAGCTGCTGGGAGGGGTTACTGTCGCAAATCGCCCCTCACCCCGCCATTCTACCCGCAGAGTGTGAACCACCATGTCTCTGGCTGTGGACGGCGGCGATCGTCGCAAAGGCCATTCTAGGTCGACGTCTCGTGACGGTCGCTCTAGAGAGGAACCTTCGCGAGAAAAATCGGCGTATGCTGATATTCGAGAGCCCAGCTACATTTATCCCGAGGACGACCTGGATGATCGCTACAAATCCAGTCGTCGTCGCAAGGACGACCCAGGCGCTCCTCTGCCCTACCCTAGCGGAGGCGGTATGGATGCGATGCTTCCTGGAAGCCATTCTCTTTACAGCTACGACAATACGCGACCTGTTTATCGCACAGCATCACCACCAAGAGATTCTCACTATCGTGGTTCACGTGATAAGGAGGAAGAGGCTCATCTTCCAGGAGCTTTCCCTGAGGATGACCGGCCCAAAAAGGACAGCGGGGATGAGCGTCGTCGTTATGCCGAAGACAAAGACTCGAAATATAGTAGTAAACGCGAGAAATCTAATAGGGATGACCCGCGAATCTACAACACGGATCCACCCAGATCCAGCCGGGGCATAGATGGCCTCGATGACGAGAAACTAAAATTTCTGCCTCAGAAATATAGTCGCCGCTATGAGGAAGGTGGGACGATCAAGGAGCAGGAGAAGCGCTGGAAAAAAGAACGAGATGAAGAGGACTTGGCATATGGGCAACTTCCACCGACACCGGTAGCACCGGGCATGCCACCGAGCCGTGACCAAGCTTCATCATACGGGTCCTATGGCGGATACATGCCTAATACACCAACGCATGATAATCGCCTGGCTAGATATGTTGAGAAGGATGAATATGATGAGGATGATCGACGGAGAGGCCCAATCAGTCCGATAGGCGATGGTTACGATTCAAAAGCATCTCATCGTGATCCGTATAGAGATGGCTATCGGAGCTCTAAGTCGAAGGACCTGACTGATGATCGGAGGAGACTTACCGACTCTGATCGTGATGATCGGGAGCCGAAGAAGTCCTCCCACCGATCTCAAAAGGAAAGTCATCGCGATGCTGATCGTGACGACCGTGACGACAAAAAGTCTCACCGTCATTCGAAATCCGCTTCCTTGACCGTTGATGGAAGCAGCCGTGATCGGGATCGATCACAAGACCGTCGACGAGACAAATCACCAGGTCCCTCGACTCTAGGTGTCGAGACTAGCCGTAAAGACAGATCCAGATCCAGAGATGGGCGAGGCAGTCATCGGGACAAGTCTCCCCAGCCTCCGACCGGCCGCATGGCGAACCTGACTGTCGACACCGGACGACCATCAAACCTTTCACTTGCTGCAGCTCCGGGGTCTCCGCTTCTTGAATCCTATCGCGGAACCTACCAGGACTGCTCTCCCATGCCCTCACCTCTGCTGCTGGCGTCCAAGCACCCGGCAGATATCCCACGGAGTATAGATCAGCTTTCCCCTCTCAACTCAGACGTAGAGGGCGACGGCAGCAAGAGAAAGAACAGGCGAGCCCGTTTCCATGACCCAGAAGACATTGCATCTCGACTTGCGCGAGCACTCAAGGGAGAGCGTAATCCTCCTGATGTCGAGCCTCTTATTGAAATTCTGCCTAGTCTCTCTCATGAGCAGGTCATGGAGCTTCGTTCCGAGTACAAGCAGATGATCAAGACTGGTTCAGACCGCAAAGGAGTTAACATTGCCAAGCACATTCGCGCACGGCTCAAGGATGAGGACCCTATTCTTATGAAGGCTTGTTACTCCGTTGCTCTTGGCAAGTGGGAAAGCGAGGCGTATTGGGCCAATTTCTGGTACCATGGCGATAAAACCAGACGCGAATTGCTAATAGAGTCTCTAATGGGCCGCTCCAATGAAGAAGTTCGCCGCATCAAGGATGCTTTTACAGACAAGAAGTACGACAATAGCCTGACAAAATGCATGAAGACGGAGTTAAAGGAAGACAAGTTCAAAAAGGCTGTCTTGATGGTTCTTGAAGAGCGCCGGATGGAAGAATATGACTATGAGGGACACAGGCTACCCATTGACAAGAAACTCGTAGAGGATGATGCAGATGACTTGCACAAAGCTGTCAGGTCCGACAAGGGAGGTGAAAGCCTAATGATTTCCATTGTCGTCCAGCGAAGTGATAGCCACTTGCGCGCCGTCCTCAAAGAATACGAACATCACTATCGTGCCAACTTTGCCCGCGATGCTCTCGAGAAGAGTGGTAACCTCGTGGTAAGTCATCCTTTCCCGTCATATATCAGCCAAAACTTCTATTTAGTCAGCAGCAGCTTACACCAGGACTCAACAGGGTGAACTCCTCGCGCATATCCTCAACGGCATCATTAACCGCCCTGTACGGGACGCTCTTTTGCTTCACCACGCTCTGACAGCCTCCCGCAAGGACTCACTACGCCGCGAGCTGCTCATTTCCCGTTTGGTACGCTTCCACTGGGATCCTATCCATATGCAAGACGTCAAGAAGGCCTACCGCGAACGCTACGGCCAGGACCTGCAAGACGCAGTGCGGGAGGCAACGAGTGGTCAGTGGGGTCTGTTCTGTAGTGAGCTTTGCATTGCTCGTATGCCAAACGATGTGCGTCGAATGGAGCGAGTGGAGATCATTCGACGAGATTAAATTTCGAGCTTCTGTATATATGGGGGCTTCCAATATGCTAGCTTCAAAGTGTTGGGTACATTCTTGGTCATTTTTCACAGGAACATGTTATTGCAGTATGAGGAATGCCACGTCTTTTCTATACCCGGCGGATCTATAGGAATGAATATCTTAGTGTAGCTATGTTCTGCAATATGTGCATATGTTTGACTCTAATATGGCATCTCAAGCTTTCCTCGCGTTTTTCCCCTCTCTCTCTCTTCATCTCTTTGAGCCTTTGCCCCCTTTGCCTCCTTTACTCTGGCCTTTCTGTCCTCCGCGCCCGTTTCCACCTCCGCTTCCACCACTAGCTCCTGTTCCCCCAGCCATCATGACTCTTACTTTGCCCACGATCACACAATTGATCAGCTCTTCTGGTTTGAATGCCTTGATAAGTTCAATCTCCCTGGGCCATATTCTCTCGATGTCTCTCGAAGACTCATCGATCACCCCCTTTCTCATCGAGTCACTCTTCCATTTCTCAAGGATTTCTTTAACAGCTTTCCCTTTTTTAACGGCACCAGGTTGCATCTTTGCCTTATACTTGAATCGACCTAGGGCGCTCCATGGTGCACATACAGGGATAGCCTCGACAATTTCGTCCCCAGGCAAAGGGGTACCGATCAAGTCATCTAGGCTCTCCAACTTCTCTATTTCATCGGGTTCCAGCACGTCTGTGCCATCTTCCATCATCATTCTGCGAATCTCCTCTTGTTTAGCGCCTTCCTTCTGCTTTTTCTCATGCTGAGCTCTCCGTCGTTGCTTCATAGCCTCCAACTCGGCTTCACGCTGAGCCTTGGCCGCAGCTTCAGCCTCTGCTCGCTGTCGCCCCGCCGCAGCTCCAATGAGAGCCTCTGCAGCAGCTCGGTCCTCTTCGTCTTGGTTCCGATATTTCTGAGCAATCTTCTTGGCCTTAGCCTTCTGCCCGCGTTTTAAAGGCGCCTTTTTATCTGCCATCACTGATTCGGGCTTCGAAGGTGTTGATATATTAGACTCATTATCTAACTTTGATCGTTTCTCTCCTTCTTCTTTGTCTTGGTCTTCCTCCTCTTCGCCGTTGCTATTACTATCGGCTTTGCTGTCATCAACTTTTTGATCATTTTCCTCATCACTCATTGCGATGCGTTCGTGAACATCCTCATCATTGGTAGGATCATCCGTAATCTTCGTCTCAGCCAGCAGATGGTCTACGTCGTGAAGTTCTGGATCGCCAATTCCTGGAATCTGGAGAGGATTCGCCCGTTTGTCTCCAGTTCGGCGATCTTCTTCCTCTGAATCGTCGGCCATAGCTTCTAAGTCTATAGCCTTCTCTTGACTCCCCGCCTCGAACTCATCCTTATTCTCATTGTTTGTAACCGGCTGTGGTTCTCGATCGTTGTGGGAAGATTTTCCGCCCGTTACAGAATCTCCATCGTATAACCGATGTTTCGTATGTTTGGCCTTGCTCTCCTCACTAATTCTGAACATGAACCCAAAACCGAGCAAAAGTTGCGCAGGCGGGAGGAAGTTCTTATCTCCATGGATCAGAAAACTTCCGTCAGGTAGGTATTCCCCAGAAGGAGTCGACTTGGATACTTGATTTGCATTTACCCACCAAGCTCCCATCCCAGCCTTGGAATCCCAGGCCTCCGAGGAACAGACAGATAATGTACCCGCTTGGGAAAGGGTTGCTGGAGGAATCGGCGCATCCGGAGTCTGCGGGTTGTTCTTGATCACGACACTAGAGGCACCGCGTAGATCTGCGTGACAATATACATCTCCTTTTCGAAGATACTTTTTGTACAGTATCTCATTCTGATGCGAATCTTTCCCACCGATAACTAAGTAGCCATCCGATGATATGAACCACATGAATTTTTCAAACCACAACTGTCTTCGAATAGGTTGTAAAAGTGCCTTTTCTTGCTTGAGCCCCTTCTTAAGATCCTCGGCAATCTTTTGTTCCGTGCTCTTCAGAGCTTTTGCCGCCTGAAATTGGGTTTTTTCTTGTTTAACTGCAGCTGTTCTCTTTTCTTCGTAGTATTCTCTCGCATTGCTCCAGGGACTCAAGTTGAGTAATATATCGACTTTGAGACCAACGTTTGGCTTGGAGCCAATCCCAGAACCAGTATTGCTCTGTTCTTGGTCG
Source organism: Sphaerostilbella broomeana (assembly GCA_930272545.1). Classification (NCBI taxonomy): domain Eukaryota; kingdom Fungi; phylum Ascomycota; class Sordariomycetes; order Hypocreales; family Hypocreaceae; genus Sphaerostilbella; species Sphaerostilbella broomeana. The sequence continues at coordinate 71,800 of CAKNET010000089.1, read as the reverse complement.
GAATCACTATCGTCAGTATCAAATGGATTGCCATCTTCGTCATCGTTCTCATCAAATTCTTCTTCTGCGAGTGTGAGAGTGATTGTGTTTTCTGCAAGCTTTAGAGGGAGGTTTATTATGTCGGCCACCGGATTGTTTCGTTTCTTTTCTCGTTCAACCAGTTTTCCTATGTCTACCCAATCCATGCCTTGGGCAAGGAGGCCGTTCACCGCATCCAAGGCCTCTTGCACTCTTTCTACATTTGCCTCGATTGCAGCAGCTTTCCGTAAATTCGTTGTTTGAGTATTCTGTAAGCCCTGAATGCGTCTGGCTTGGTCCTGTCTGGCAGTCTCAAGTTTCTTCTTGGCAGTCTCCTCTCTTCCAAGAAGGCGAGACTCGAGCTTCTGGCCTTCCAATGAGGAGAAGAACTCGTCGACTGTGCGATTATAGCCTTGGAATTCCAATACTTCAATTGATGGATCATCTTTCAGTTTCATAGGAAGAAAAGGATGGAAGTCTTCGTAAAGTAGTTGCTCACGACTCGGTGTCGAAGCTGTCGTCGTTGATTCCGATAATGCCCCCGGTTTTTTCCTGGCAAATATATACCCCTGACATATATCATTGCGAAGAATATTTTCGACAACATCGCGAGCTTCAGAAAGGTGTTTGACCAAATCATCTAATAAGGTATCGTTCTCAAGCACATCAGCTGGCTTAAGGGACAAGTCAAAGTTCCTAGCTTGCAGGGTATGCTCAACCAAAACAGGGGGCAGTTCTGTTATTGAAACCGCAAGCGCTTTTCGAAGGTCCCCGCCAGGCTTGGACTTGATCTTCTTCCTGGTATCGTTGCTTTGTGTTGCTCTTTCTGTAGCTGAAAGAAGGGCATTTTTTACCCTTTCCTTTGTCAAGGCCGGAATCCCAGAAAAGTTCTGCCTATTTTCAAGAGAATATTGCAATCCGATAGCTTGGGGTTCTTGCCCTTCTCCCTCAGTAACATTACGCGCAATAGCTAATATTTTCAAGTCGGCGTCGGTTAGAATAATATTTCCGCTCTAGAGTAGATAGGATTAGTCTCTAATGTGGCTGAAGGGTCGCATGCCAAGAAGGGGGCTCTGGGTGTGACAAACAGCGAAGAATTCGAGGAATAATCGGTATTGCCCATCACTAAACTGGAATTCGAGCACTCTGTCCGTTCCTACTTGTAAAACTGACGTCAAGCGCCTTGTTTTCAGGTGCTTCCGTAATCTTGCTACAAAAGCTGAAGGTGCCGCGGCGGTTGTCCGTGCAAAGTCGGTCAGATGACACCGAAATCCAGTATCTATAACAAGCTGCTTCTTATCCTCTGGTTTGGAGAATTTGAAAAGAAGGATCTTGGAGGAAAGGTCGTAAACGTTCGACACACGCAGTGTCACCAAGCTTGCCTGAAGCTCATGCGCAATCACCTAGATCAGGGGAGCAAGATCAGTAACACGCTCAAACACACACTGACAATGGAGTGAAAGGGCGTTTACCTTGACGTCCAAAGATGAAAATCTTTGCTTCATGTCGGCTCCCAATTTCTGTTCCAGCAAGGCAATTTGACCGGCAGACTTGGTCTCGTATTAAGGCGTCGCCAAATTGCCAGAGCCAAACGTGCATCGTTAACGTGGGGCAATCCATCAACCGCGGGGCACTTTCCTCCTTGTGACGGCATTGTATCACGTGGGTGTGTTAATAATATAAACCCACTTCTGAATCAGACATGTTCCAAGACACTATGATAACAGTGAAAGCGTGAATTGGTAGACGACCTCTAATAAGTGAAAGGTCATTGATATGTGTCCTGCATTGGTACTAAGACTCTGAGATGGACAGTTTCATTACGAGATTTACCGTCGTGGGTAAGTTCCTAATCCGGACCAGTTTCCCGACCACTTTCATTGTCATGCTCTAGTAGATTGAGGAGACGACATGATCGCCTAGTTAAGAATTATTTGAATGACGCCTCTCCTTACTACTTTAGTAGGAGTACAATCTTGAGATTCATGTTGGTTATAGCGGGCCGTAGAACAGAATAGGGATTCAGATTCTGCCGGCTGGTGGCTAATAAAAGTCGATTTGGGATGGATTACAATCCAGTACTTGACTAAATGTATGCAGAGAATATTTCCGATACTCTTTCTTTTCATAATCACAAATCTTTAGCTTATTTCTAAGACGAAAAGGAAAAGAAAAGGTGAGATAGCAAATTTATATAAAATACGAGACTATGCATCTCAGGGTTGAATAAGCAAGAGGCGCAGAAGACAGCTGCCCATAGAATAATGAGAATACCCAACAAATATTAGGCGATTGCTATAAAGTCAACATAGGGAATGGAAATGGATTGAAAGGCATAAAAGGATTTGAACGTGGAATCTCTGGGGAAGTTAAGCCATGAACCGAAATCCAGTACCATGTACCATTAACCCACGCAGCCACCGATGGAAGAGGAATTCATAGCCAGTCCTCTTCGCCAAACATGGTGAACAAAGCTCCCACATTCAACAGCTCGACAACGCCTGCATGTTATTATGTGGAAACCTCAATCAAGGGGCCTTGAAGGCAGTTCAGCAGATTAATCGGCACCAAGCCTTGCCGAGGCACATGCGATCGCAGCTCGGCCCGCTTGCTCCATCGCGTTCATCATCTTGGATCCACGCACCTGAGATCGCGAATGAGACGCGTTGCAGCACGGACCCAGTATTGTCAATGAGGCTAGCCAGACAAGACGTCGCAGCACCCGTAACGAGTGTAATGTTAACCGAGACTCAACTGGGTACCCAGACGCGTCGTCACAGCCACTCCAATAACAGAGAGCCCAAAGACAAATAATGGGATTTGGTTTCTAGCACTGAAATAACAGCAGGAGCGGGATACGTTGATAGAATAACAGCAACTGGCAAGTCAGTGAGAACGCACATGTTTGAATTCCGTAATTCCCCCCGTCGACTAATCCTAGCTCATGGCTGGGTAGCCAAAAACAAAACCAAAATTGCTAGCGTCTGGTGCTCGTACCTGGCTGACGAAAGGAAATGAGAGTCTCCCAAAGTGGGCGCAGACTCGCGTTGCTACTGAATGAGACGCTCTGGTAATACGTCCAAAGACCAATCTGGCTTCTTCAATCTCCAAGCCTTAATTTCCAGGTGTTATGGCGTCCTCATCAGGGATTGCTACCTAATTGTCCATTACTGAGCAACCAGCCAACCATCCAGATGCCGCTGTAGCCCAATGACGGGGTTCCACGATATCAGTACGGGCTGCAGAGCACCAAAGTTGGCAGGGAACATCCTTTACGTGCGTCAACGCGGAGAATCAAGCAGGCTGGAAGAGGTCCGAATTGACCAATTGTGAGACTTCTAAGCCGGCGTCCTTGGAGTTGACGACATCCAACCATCGAGTGTTAGCCTGGAATCTGAAGATCGAGAGTTGCACTCCCAGCCATCTCTCTTTCTTGCTCTGCAGCTAAGACTGCACGTATGAATGTTCAAGGCATAAAAGTGGGCGCCTCGTTGTACTCGATAATCGGCATTGGTGAAGTCTAGTGGGTGATGGGCAAGATGCAGCATCAGCTTGGATGCAACCAGCCCACCACCACCACTTGTGAGGAGACTTTCCGGTGGCGCCATAATTATTGAGTTCAGCAGCACAGAAGCTCCCAGCCTCTCCAACGCGAGCCGCCTCAGCAGACGCCGACAAGCAGTGAGAATGAGCCGAGGGCTCTTGCAATCACAGCAACGGCGCAGTGAAAAGCAATGGCTCAATTCAGTCTGAAGCTTGGACGGGGCAATTTGGACAGCCCCTACGGCAGGATACGGCAACAAGGCATCTGACTGGTCAATCGACGGGCAGCTCAGGGGAAGAAGGGAGGCTGGGGGCTCGGTTCCGAGTGCTTACCGCTGGGCTGCAGCATCATGTCCGACACGCCCACTGGTGACTGGAGCCTGTGGCAAGCCTGAGACGCAGTCTAAAGGCCACCAGCGGCCTCGAAGCTGGCAGAGCTTCATAGAGCTCGAAGCAGGTTGGATGAGCTTTGGTGAAGTGGAGTCGCGAGCGGAGTCGAGAGACACAGAGGCGTAGGATCTAATCCTCTTACGGATGGAATAAACAACAACAAACCTGGCCCTGGTGGCAGGTAAACACGGAGGGTTGCTAGACTCACCCTCCATAGCAACGCCAGTCAACAACGCACGCCCGCCTGCGAACCCAGCCCCCGACCTCAAAAGCCCTTCGAGCGTCGTCCACTCCTTCTCAGGTTTTCTTTCTCTCCAATTATCTCAACCTACAACTTCAGAAACAAAAGACAAGAAAGAAAAGATATTCAGAGGCTTTCAATTCCTCTTCTTTTCTCTCTCTCTTCGACTTTTGTTTCAGGACAGAAGCTTGAGGATCCTTCTTGTCTTCCTTTCGTGATATTACGGAAGGTTGTATGAGAAGATTCTCTCGCGTACGCGCAAGCCGCCAACCTGGACTTTGAAGCCCGCGTTCCCGTGCCCTTTAGCATCTTCCCGTCCACGTACAAGGACAACGAAGCCCAATCGCCGCTCCAGAGCAGCACCCACGAGGAGGTTCAAATCACCCTCCCTCAACAGCAACCAGCCGGACGGGAAGGTCAATACTCTTCTTACTCCGCCGACCTTCCTCCTCGCGGCGATACCCGCTACAGCGAAGAAGAGGTCCGTATTACGCGTGAAGAAGAACGCTACCGCCGTCCCGGTGTCCGTCAGTCCGAGCACTTTGTGAAGGAAGAGTTCCGGTAAGTTCTACATTATTTTCCCATTATGTGCGAATCTTGGTTTTCTGGGGAGAAACTGCCTGCAACGCGTTTCTTGCGAGATCCATTCTCTGCAGATGTGTCCACAAGCTCCGATTTGCCGGGGACGCGTCAATTCGCAGTGGAATTGGGACGGACAAGAAGCGGGACCTCTGGGGGGCTGGACGGGCTGACTTCTGGGGGTTGCTTTTGTGTGGGAAGCTTGGCCGGCTCCACACCCTGGTTCAGGGGTGTCCTTGGCTCCACCAGTTGTTGACCCAGAAACCAAGGAAGCTCCCGCATCCCAGCCGACCAATTTTTGCTAACTCTTAAATCTTTAGACCTACCTTCCCACCACCTCCTCGAGACTACACTGAGACTCAAGTCCAGATCGACAGATCTCGTCCTTCTTACGCTACTCCCATTGACATTGCTGAGCGCCAATACCGCGAGCGATTCAACTCCCAGAGCAACAACACTGTCGACGCTCCTCGCTACCGACAGCAGCCTCGCTACTCTGAGAAGATCGACATTAACGAGTACACCGTTGACAGCCGTGTTCCCGTCTCTCGTCCTAACTTCCGTGAGGAAATTAAGGTCTCTGAGGATATTGTAGAGCCAGTTCAATACCCTACCCAACAACAGCACCAACAACAACAATCCAAGATGGGTTACTACGACGACGAGGGTAAGTCAAGCTAATTCTCTTTCTGTCCCCCCCCCCCTCCCCAAAAAACGCGTCCAGGCGTACGCTAACGCGTGTCGCGCTGTCAGGCCAATACCACTCCTTCCGCCACGGCGTCCACAAGTTGGCTGACAAGCTTGTCCCTCACCATCACCACCATCATCACAATCCTGAAACATCTGTCACTGAACACATTGACATTGATATCCGTCACGATGCTAACCCTACTCGCCGTTCAGCCCCTTCCGCTGAGTCTCAGCCCAACACGGTGACCATCCCTTGCCACCACATCCGTCTTGGCGACTTCTTGGTGCTCCAGGGCCGACCATGCCAGGTTATTCGCATCTCGACCTCCTCTGCCACTGGTCAATACCGCTACCTTGGTGTTGACCTCTTCACCAAGCAGCTGCATGAGGAGTCGTCTTTCGTCTCCAACCCTGCCCCTAGTGTCATCGTGCAGACCATGCTCGGACCTGTGTTCAAGCAGTACCGTGTCCTTGACCTTGCCGATGGCTATGTCACCGCCATGACCGAGACTGGTGATGTCAAGCAGGGCCTGCAGGTCATTGACCAGTCCAACCTTTGGTCGCGTCTGCAAAACGCCTTCAAGTCTGGCCGAGGCAGCGTCCGCGTCCTTGTCCTCAACGATGGTGGCCGTGAGCTCGCTGTTGATATCAAGGTCATCCAGGGCTCCCACCTGTAAACCTATTCCCTTTAGGAGGTTCGCGCCCCCTGGGCATGTTGAGGGCTACTCTAGCCTCAGCACGTGTGTAATTGGCTGAATGGAGGGGTCTAAATGTTTGTTATTTGTACGGAGATGGGTAGGATGGATGTATTTTGGAAATACAGGAAAGTGTCTAGTAGATGGGCCTCTCGCTATACATCGCAATGTAATTAAGATTGGTTTCGTGTAACATTTGGTATCTTTGTCATGTCTGTGAGCCTTCCAAATTGTAGACCCGGATGTTGACCTGGACGTGGATTGCAATGGTTGTAAAAGCGCTGCAAATTATGAGCAGAAATTGACTCTGTCCTTCCTTTTGGGACACCTCGGGTAGGATACAGCATGAGACCAGGGTGAGAGTACACTAAATTGCTGCTTTGCCAGTTACTGCTCATTATATGTTGATGTTTATAGTATTGTTCCAGCAAAACTGAGCTTGATCTAGAATCTATCCAGATAATGTTGTACTGGTTCCCTGAGACATAGCATTAATTTGATGTAGCACAACTGAATTTAACGATACCAGTGGCGGGTCGAAACTGAGGCGGCACTACTTTGTACTCGTAAGCACGTATCACGAATCCTTTGTGGAGGGAGGGGTTGGTCTCCTGAGGGGTTCCACGCCTTATCTATCCATCAAGTCTCAAGAGCTACACCACACCGATCTGTAAAATACCTCTCTAATTCAATATCCGCTGTGCTACTAACTCCACTGCATCTGCTTACTTCCTCAATAATTTAGTTTCCTTATTGGCTTGCCTTCGTCTCAACACTGATCGCGTTATCATAGGGTCGCATGATCCACGAAAACTGACCTCTGACTAACACAATGGGCGGCCAACCATCTCGATCAACGGCAGCAGCGGCTCATGAAATGGCCGTTATAGAGCGCCTCCATAACCTAAAGATAGAGGAAGATGAAGACTACATCGAGGTCAGTGGTGATTATGAAAAGGCATACATTGGTAAAAGCCTTCGGGATCCTGAAGGGCTGCATGTGCCAATGGTCCAAGAGTGGGTAGAGCACCTGATGAATGATCCCAAGAATCGGTAAGTCACGTCACTATTTACTTGAATCGACTTTGGCTCGACCTCAATTTAGGACTAACACCAGAGTAATCAGATTAGCACTCACGGCATTGAGCTCTGCCAATCCCCGGGAGACTCTTGTGTCGCCATCAGCAAAGAATGCTGATCAACAAGTCTTCAACATCAGGATTCCGTTCGAAGGCGGGCCGGTCACCAACCAGCGCCAGAGCGGACGGTGTTGGCTATTTGCATCCACAAATGTTTTTCGAGTCGCTCTGATGAAACGCTATGGCTTGGAGTCATTTGAGCTGTCGCAATCGTATCTCTTTTTCTGGGACAAGTTGGAGAAGACCAATTGGTTCCTGGAACAAATTGTCGATACTGCACAAGAGGATCTAGACAGTCGAGTTGTCCAGACCTTGCTGAAGGATCTCGTTTCAGACGGTGGTCAGTGGGATATGGTCTACAATCTGGTCGAAAAGTACGGTTTGGTACCACAATCTGTCTATCCAGACAGCTGGAACGCCATGTCCTCTGGCGTCCTCAACAGTATCGTTAAGACCAAGCTTCGTGAATTCGCCCTCAGGCTTCGAAGGCTATGTAACGAGGACCACGTCCCTGCAGCCATGATTTCGGGTTACAAGGCCAGGATGATCAAGGAGATTTCCTTAATCATGACTTTACTTCTAGGCCCTCCCCCGAAGCCAAACGCAGAATTTACCTGGCAGTATCTAGACAAGGAAGGCAAGGCAAAGGAACTTCGACATACACCAAAGGAATTTGCCAAAGATATTTACAGCTCGGAATTTCGCGTCAGCTCAAGCATTATTCAGGGCATGATCTCGCTTGTGCATGACCCCCGCCACAAGGAACTGAGGAAGCTTACAGTCTCGAGGCTCGGAAATATTGTTGGGGGTCGTGATATTAGCTACGTCAACGTCGGTCTAGATACACTCAAGTCAACATGTATAAAGATGCTCAAAGCTGGCCTCCCCATCTTCTTCGGCTGCGATGTGGGGAAGTTTAGTGATTCCGCCACTGGGTTCATGGACCTCAACATCTTTAACTATGAAGATGGCTTCAACACCAACTTGCTAGGCATGAACAAGGCAGAGAGGCTCATGACAGGCGAGAGCCAGATGACGCACGCCATGGTTTTAACTGCTGTGCATGTGGATGAAAAGACTGGCAAGCCCATTCGGTGGAGGGTGCAAAACAGCTGGGGCAAGGATAGTGGTGATAATGGCTACTGGCTCATGACTGATGCTTGGCTGGATGAGTTTCTCTTCCAGGCGGTTGTCGACCCTCGTTTCTGCAGCAAGGAAGTCACAGACGTGTTGAAGCAAGAGCCTATTGTCCTCCCACTCTGGGATCCCATGGGCGCGCTGGCTTAAACGACGGGGAATTGCGGTCTAGAAGACTGCTGATGAGTATGATTTTGTTCCGTACTTCGTTGGTGTTTACTTTATATTGCTGCGAGCTTGACGACAACCCCCCTATTGATATGAATTGATTTCCCTTTTTCCTCAAGCCATAATTATCAAAACACCACAATGCATTGTGCTAATTTATTACGCTATTGTTGTTTTTGATTCATGGACTCTAGTTGTCGGACTTCTGTCGTAATCATAGCATTTGAAATTGTTCGACAAGGATTTTGTGTTGGTGCCGTTTCTAAGGTCCTTGTAGAATCATGATATAGTCTTCCGTAGTGTCATTGACAAACAGGTTTCCGCGTCCATAGATGCGGAGGCTTTAAAAAATGATATCTATACGAGTATATACTGTGGAACCCCTCATCAACTTTTCCGCAACGGGTAGCTGATGCTGATGATGAAACCTCTTGGGCGCAACTAACTCGACACCACGATCATTACCTTAAAAAAGAAGTTCGAAAAGAATATGCACTAACACCTTGTCATGTCTGCCCAACAAGTGCCTCCCTGCGAAGAATGGGTCATGGGTTGTGTTGGGCGTCAACGGAGCCAGGGTTCGGCAGGGAAGGGGTCGCATGGCTTTGTTATCCTGGTTGTTGACAGCATTGGAAATTCCAAGATCTTGGAACCGACTTTTTGTTTAACCCCTGTTGCGCGCGTTATCAAGAAGATACTTTGCCCCTTTTATATTAAGAATTTTGAATACGCATTCATTCATCGACTCTCCGACAAGTTTGAGATGCTGTGATGAATCTCTTTGATGATGGAAGCGAGGTCGGAATTACGTATCTATTTTGCTACGTCATGCCGTTACTGTCCCATTCATCTGGCGACTAAGGCAACTCTACCGAGGGTCTGTATGCGTTGTGTACCTGGTATGCGAGCAGGGCCTAGCGGCATAGATAGGTAGACTTACATACGTACATACATAAGCAACGCAGGTATTTCATGCTTCCGCGTACATATGCACCGGGAACAAATGGCCCCTAAGGGCTTGGGTAAGAGGTTTAATATATTCCAAATATGTGACAAAATGATTACCTTATTTCTGAATATCCTGTGGCGTGACTGAGAGTGATTCATCATTCACCAACATTATATCCTCATCAGATGGAGTGTGCTCAAGCTGAAACAAGACAGCTACTAGGGACAGCCGTGAATCCTCTTGGGCCTAGCAAACCCATCGGCTAAGAATACGTCAAGCTATGTATCCCAGGCCAAAAATAGTGAGAAGATGAGAAAGGTGGGAAGACATTTCCTCTGGTTGAGACAAGGGCCCAGCCCCTAGCTGCGGGATGGGCTGAACCATGGCTGCCCAACTCTAGGACACTCATGCATTGGGTACTGCTCAATTAACAAGATTACCATCCCTCCCACGAATAGAATCAGGCTGGCAAGGCCTCCAGTCGGATCCTGTTGAAAAGGACGCATGATGCGTAAGGAGAATTGACATATCACGTCGGATATGCCAGTCAGGGGGAGCCAAAATATATCTTCATGCTGTTCGTCAATAGTACTTTTTATATCTCGTGCATTTGTATTTTCACTGGGTTGGTTTACCGCCGAACGAAAGAGCTCAGTGTCAAGATGAAATTCCAAGTGAACGTAGGTGCTATTTCTGGTATTCAGGCGAACCATTTTGAGCAAGCCCATCAACAAGAGATATACTTTGGAGGCTGCCCCGAACTGTTGCGAAGCTAATTACGGATATCTTAGCCAAACTTTGCTTGCGGATCCTTTGTTTAGGGGGGGCAAATCAAGGCAAGGCAACGGTGCTTTGGGGAGAGGCAACTTGAAGGCTCCCTCCCCCCATCTAGTTTCTATTCCACTGAAGTCTGGCTTGCTTCGGTCCAGTGGCAATTTTGGGGGACGACGTCATTACCCACGATCTAAACAAGGCTATCCTATCGGCTTTTACTTACGCCGTTTGCTACTGTCAGATCAATAATCGAAGACGACGTGGACACGGAAGGCAACGGCCCTTCTGATTTCATCACGAGGATAATCGGCAAAGACAAAGCTGCCGAAGTCACAATTAGACGCAAATTACAACACGCCCCGGCTACAAGGGGGGATTGATTTGATAAGGCACCGGCAATAAGCAGGCGGATAAAAAAAACAAGTTATCAATTAGCCAATCCTATATTTCAAGACCACACTCACTTGCAGTCTTATCATCAATCGATCGGAGTTTCTCAAAGTGACGTCGAGTCGCTGCAAATCCGTTGGCAGTGGGGAAGAACCTCAGACCACTGTTACAGCGGCCTTCAGGTCTTCAGCAACTGCCGGAGACCGCTAAAGAGCCCTGTTCCCTGCCTGTCCAGGTGCGCATCGAGTAGCGGACTTCAGCGCTGGAGAGCCGCAGACTGCCTAAACTCGCCTCCTCAGTGAGTGCTGGGTGCCAAGTTCCAGTCTCGCTCCCGTGCTGTTTGTTCATTAACAAAAACCTCATCAAGGCTCAGTCGTCATACCCCAGACGGTTTTACATTCCTGCAGGTCGCCCACGTTGACTCCCAAAATACAACGTTCCCCTCCTGTGCGTCTGACGAATCACTCGCATCTAGACGAAACAAACCCTTCTTTTTTCGGACCCTGTGCTGCATGGGTTCCGGCGTTCGCGCACAAGGTAAATTTTTTTTTTTTTTTTGCTGCCTCTTGTCCTTATGCTTATCCTTCCCTGCTGCCCCTCCGATCAGCGAGTGACAATGACGCTGAACCAGTCCTTTTAGCTCGACCAAGAAACCCCACGATTTCTCTCCCACCGAAGTATCTCGCACCTTCGACCGACAACGACCCCTCACCTTTGCAAGTTGATTCTCCCATCTATCACTTTGCTTGTGAGGGTCAGCTGGTTGCGAACCTAGAGTCACATTCACGCACGACCGAAATCACGATAACTATCGATCTTGGGTTTTGCCCAGCGCTCCTCACTATCCATACGACTCGGCTCCTACATACCCGCCTTACTTCTCTTTGGCGAGAGAAGATCGATTTAGAAATCGGGCATCATGTCTGACCGTTATCGCGGCTACCCTGCGGCTAGTCGGTCCGCTGCATTCAACCCTGCCCGACTCTCGCTTCCCGCTGGTGTAGGCGCATATGGGAGTTCATATGGCGGCGAGACCGTGACGTCCCCGACGAGATATGGTTCGACTGCAACGCCGAGAGGCTATACAACTGCGACGGCGGCGGCCGCTGCCGTCCCAGCTTCTTCAAGAGCATACACCTCGCTAAACCCAGAGCCACGTTCATCACGACCAAGTACCCGAGAGCCAAGCCGCAGCCGACGCTCGACAGTTGACGCATCGGCCAGACCTCCCATTATCGTCACGACTATGCAGGATCACCGCCCTCATGTGGGCGCTGCTGCTGTTGCGTCCCATGCCGCCGATGCTCATACTCATACTCATACTGCAAGTCCAGTTCGAGATACGTACCGCTCCAGTGATGGGAAGCTGTATTCTCAGCCTGCATCTTCTATGCGTTCGCGGAGCAACACTCGCCCGTATCACCCCGCCTCCGCAAGTGAAGACTTTGGTCGTTCGCGAGACCAAGGAGAGGTAGTATTGGGAAGTCGAGATGCCGATGCATACCGCAGCGCCCGTCCCCACGTTGTCTATCCAAGCAACCCGCGGCACAGCAATGCAGCCATCGACTATGGTGACGATGGCTATCAGTACACCAACGCTGGCGAGCTAGTTCGCTATGATTTAGACCATGATTCACCAAATCACTCAAGGAGGCACGAAAGCTTCGACAGAGCATATTCTCGCCCCAATATCAATTATAATGCCGACCAAAGAAGTTTCAACGTTAACACGACGCATGATGCTAGAGGCAGTCGCCACTATGACGGACGAGGCGGCCCGCCACCAACAACTCGTGGCTTTGACAAAATCAATAGAGCATATGATAATCCACGGGATGTTCCACCTGCAGCTCCGATTCCTCCTCCGCCGAGCTCATCTGGGCAGGTAGAGGCTGCTCCGGCAACGTCAGACCAACGGCCCGTCAGGCGGCCACGGCCGGTGTCATTAACCCAAGAGCCTGGCGGGAAGGTCGTTCATCCCGAAGATTATTACCGAGGCTACGATGCAGATGCCCCGTTGGAACCGCGACGTTATTACGACGATAGCGTCACATCCAGAGGATTCGGCATTCGATTAGACCCAGCGGGTGAGCCCGAGGATCGGCATCATCGTTATTGGGATTCAAAGGAGGATTACGGAAGAGAGGATCCTTCTCGCAGGGAGGAGCCCAGGAGGAAAGGGGAGAGGTTGAGGGTAACTGGTCAAAGAAACCACGAGGAGGATTCTCCTCGCGAGTCAGACCTAGAGAGGGAGGAATGGTATCGGGGTTACAAAGATGATCGTCGCGAGAAGCCTGAAGCGAGAAAGGAGGACGGTGAAGAGGACGACGACCGCACCCGTGTCCGTGACAGGCTTGCAACCGGCCTTGGAATCGCTGCTTCTGCTCTGGGCTTTGCGCCGGGTGGGAGGAAGGATGAAAAGGATGAGGTTGATGAAGTCCGAAGGCCTCGAAATCCCCCTGAAGGTCGTAACCAGGAGGGAGACTACGATCGTTTTGATGTGAAGCCAGATATCGGGACAAAGGATCGCAACAGGCGCGATGCTGAAGCCAGGTCTAGTGGTGAGGCTGCCGTGTCAGCTTCGGACTCTGATGATGGCAAAAGAGCGCCCCGGCGACAACGACCTTCCAGTGCCTTTGATCCCAATGATGCAAGCGATCTAAGGCAAATTAAAGACGAACTTGCAGGAATAAATATTTCAGACAAGGACAAATTGGAGACAAACGACAGGGACCGTGCATCCCCTTCCATGAAAGATGATAGGCGCTCTGAGTCACCGAACGAAGGCAGCAGGGGTCGTGATCTCGTTGTCCTACGATCTTCTGACGAGAAGCAGGTCCGTGTTATATCACCGCCGCGTGAGAGGAAAGACGACAAGCCTCTCAGGGGTATCCTCAAGCAACCAAGTGCCAAATTTCCAGAGGAGTCAAATCCGATCCGTGAAGGTGTAGCACCTCACAAGGAAGATAAGAAGTTGAAGGAAGTTCCCTCCGGCGCTCGATGGACCAAGATCAATCGCAAGATCGTCAACCCTGAGGCTCTAGAGATTGGTAAGGAAAGATTCGAAGTTCGCGATGACTTTGTCATTGTCCTTCGAGTCCTCAGCAAAGACGAGATACAGGCTTATGCCGCGGCCACACAAGTCTTGAGAGGTAAGCTATCAAGAAGCCCCTTGGTTTAAAATTCGTATAAGTAGTTACTGACTATACCTTCACAGAACGAAGACGGAATAAGGAGAACGGTGAAAAGGATGGTGACCGAGATCGAGAATATGATCGTGAATACGACCGCGAATATGATCGTGAGAACGACGATGAGAGAGGCAGGCGAGGTGGCCATCGTCCTCGTCGCCCCCGAGACGATGTAGATGTTAAGGGAGGCGCGAGAGATCAAGATCGTGAGCCCGATCGAGACCGGGAGAGACGGAGACGACCCAGAAGAGACGCGGAGGATGAGTACGACCCCCGTTCAAAAGATGTTGACCCGCGCTATTCTCACCGATCTCACCGAGAGAGTTGATTTATCCGCAGCGAGTTTGGATGGGGTCCTAGAAGGTTTTGGATTTATCCCTTTTTTTTTGGAAATACCTATACTAGGGGTTTATCATGGTGTCGGGGATGATTGTTTAGCACAGCGTTTGTTGAAATTTAATGTTGGTGGGGAGTTTCTTTGGCTTGAGTCTAGCCCGGCGCTCATGCGTGTTTGCATTAATGATGAGTATTGGGAGCATTTGGTTCTTGATAGGATTTAGATGTTGCTTGGCAAGATTGTGCTACTTTGTAAGGGAAGTTCTGTACAATGGACATGAGTGGTAAGAAAAGTTGAATCCATTTCCAAGCTGCGTTTGTCATGTTATCATGTTATTCTCTACTGTTGGTCACGGGAGCCTAGGTGTTTAGATTGGTGTAGAATGTTAGGAGTCATTCGCGTGAAGTTATTCACCTTGGCCGAGGCAACTTGCTGCGTTACTGCGTGACTATCTGAACTGTGACGGGGTAAGTCATGGAAGAGTAACGGTGTTGGTCGTGTCGTTGTTGACCTGGGCAACAGGCAGCTGTGCTGGCAACATGGTAGCATTGACCTCGGCCATGTCGTGAGGAACTACCTATAAATATGAGAGGTTCGAACCAGCTAGACAAAATTGTTAGATGAAAAGAAAGAATCAAATCGACGTTAGGATATCGTGATCACGACTATACAGCACACATCAAGGTCTTCTTCTGGTGATAGTTCTACAGGTTTCCCCCTTTTTTTTTTGCTTTTTCCCCCTACTTTCACAGTCAATCCATCCACCACGTTGGTCAAGGCTGAGAAGAATCCATTCCAGTCATGGCATCCTATGACCTCAAGCCACGGCCATTTACACCCCCATCCAAGGGCCAACCTACACGCATCCGCTTCACAGCTCCCACAACCGCGAAGCATGGCGGAAGCAGCAGCAGCAGAAGCAGCCGCTGCAGCAACAATCCCATCCACCCAGCCACCTCGCTTCAGGTATCCTACCGCGTTGGCGAGCAGGAGGTCTTTTCCGAGGTACTCACCCCGGAGGACGTGCACTGTGAGGACGAGGCTACAAACACTTATGCAGTGATGTCGGGGGTGGCGCCGCAGGTGTTGGTGCCGGTTTGGGATGTGGAGGATGGCGGACAGGATGGGGAGGCGATGAACGTGGTGTCTGGGGAGGTGGTGCTACATGCGTGGAGGAATCAGAAGCTGTTGGAGGTGTGGACAGTGGGCAGGCTTGAGGGGATGGGAACCGTGGTGGGAAGACGTCAATGAAGAGATGGTTGGAGTGGTGGTGTATGTATATCTGTTACGATGGGGTAATGTATGAGGTGAGGCTTCGGGGTTGGAGTTTCTAATGTACCTTTGTACCTATTTTGGTGATATATGGACTTGTGTAGGGTAGTCACATTTGATGATACACGGAAGAATCTAGCTTTCATGAATGCGTGCCTACTTGGCGAAGACAATATATCAAATCTGTTGGCTGGAAATAAATAAATAAATAAAGACGAAATCACAGCCCATGGGATGTTTGCGAACAGAGAGAGAGAGAGAGAGAGACACACACACACACACACACACACACACATACTTTCCACCGACGAAGGTCGTTTGTTGGTGCTGATTCGACGAGAAACACACTCACACACATGCAAATACAACGGCCACAGGGTCGGTCATGCAGACAGACTGTGGAAGCAAGATTACAATTACACCACAACCAACTACCAACCAATTTAGCATTTTGTTTGGCATTTCATTTTCGCCTGTCTGATGAGATCATAACACCCCCCCCCTCCCCTTATCTTCTTGTTTTATTTTATCTTGTTTGTTTTGCTTTGATTTGATTATCAAGAGCTTGTCAGCTTGCACCTGCTGTCCCTCTCCTAGCTTTCATCGGCAGTGTGGTGTGTGTATCGTTTAATTGTTTCGTAGGACGGACCCCAAAGAAAAGAGGCTCCTACTATCGACATTATTTCCCTTAGCAGCTAATTATTCTAGCTGCAAAGAAAGAGAGAGATAAAAAAGAGCCTTGAGTTTTCTGTCTCTAACGAACAATAACGACGATAACCCCAAAAAAACTTGTATGTACCTACTATACCCACCACACACACACACACCCATCATCTTACAGCTTACCCTGCCCCCCCCCCCCCTCCTCCCCTTCTGCAGCCCCCCAAGTTCTCCATTCACTTCCACATTTCATCATCGGTCGTTACTCCAGGCATGTATGTATGTATGTATGTATGTATGTATGTATGTACTCTATGTATTGTGTACCTCTTGCCCAGAGGTAGAAAAGAATACATAATGATTACTTACTGGGGGGAGGGGCAGTGTTCATTCGGATTGTCTCCACCACAACTCCATGGAGACACACTTTTCCCATATTACCCACACACACTCTCCGTCTGTCTCTCTTCTTTCACTCACCCCCCCACGCCAGTACCAACGCCAACGCTCTGAAAGTTGGCTTGGGGGCAGAGAGAGAGAGCGAGAGGCTCCCCACCTACCCTCTCCTTAATTCGTTTCCTTTACGAACGCTAGCGGCTATTGTGATGGGGATGTTCGGAACGCGCTGTGGGTGTGCTATGTGTTTCCCCCATCAGAGGTAACCAAGTTAGTTAGTCGGTCCTGTGAACGTTTTTTTTTTCTTCTCCAATGGAGGTTCTGCTCCTCCACACCCGCCTAGCTCTCCTCTGCTTCTCCTCCGGGAGAGGATCGCGTGGCGTTTTATTCTCTTTCATTTTGTTTCGTTTTTGGATTTCGTATTACGCGACGGCTTAGCTTCCAATGAGACTGCCCAAAATTAAAATAACGAAACCTACATTCAGACGAAAAGAGGTCCACCGCCAAAATACCCATTCAGTGGGTAAGGGAGCCTTCATCCGCCAGACCTAAAGAGAACCTGTGAATTACACTCTTTGCCCCCCCTCTCTCGCTGTGTTTCTCTCTCGCTCTGTTGTCGAAATCAAAAGGGGGGGGAAATTAGCGGACGATGGCTTCTTTTCATTCCAACTTCGGCTCATTGCGACGCTGCAACGTCCCACCTACCACGCCACATCCCCTCTCCCCCCTTCGTTTATATAGCACACGCGAGATTTCACAGAATAATACTAAGAAGCAGTGTCTGGAATGAGCTAGGCCTATGGGGTCTTTCCGCCTAAAAGAAAAAAGGACGCCAATTTGGTAATCTCATGGTGAACTTGGCAGAAAACTCGTTATTGACAAACCAACTTGCCCACCCTCCCTCCATTTTTCCTCTTCATTAGGGGGCGTGCTTGTCGACTCGCTCGCTTTGATTGTTCGCTAAAAAAAAAATTAATAAAAAAAAAATAAAAAAAAATTAAGGGTTGGTTTAATGCCTCAAAGCAGCCCATCATTGCTTCCGCGTTTCGACAGCAATCTCGCCTCAACCCCCCCCCTTAAAAAGAAGAAAGAATGAGGGTAAGAATAGAAGACGGATAGGAAGAAGACTCGGTTAGAGGAGACAATGAACGGTAACAGTGCCTAAAAAAAGAAGCATCTAAACGATGTGAAACACACTGGGATGTTTGTGCACGCCCCTTTTTAGATGAGTTGTAATCCATCTCACCCCCGTCACATGAATCACCAACCTAAAAGCTGCAAATAGAAAGTTTCTGTCTAGACACAAAGGTCTTTTCTTTCCTAAAAAAAAAAAACCAACCTTATTAGGAACTCCGTATATCACATCTCAGAGGAAGAAGGAAAAAAACACGTAGATATCCAAAGATGCCCCCATATTTCGGCCCCCACCCCCCTTCAATTTGCTCTCTCCCATTAGTTTGGTAAAAGGGCCGGCCCAATGAGTAGCGCTGTGGCCTGTGCTGTTGGCCTATTCCTGACCCTTCTTTTAACTTCTTTACGCTCGAAGCTACTTCAGCGAGATCGGGTAGGGGGGGGGGGGCTTGGAATGGGAGGGGAGGAAATCCCAGCGCAAAAGCTGCCACGGGACGGTATCCGGCACACCTTGTACCTATCAACCATGTACCTGTCTGCAGAAAACCCTCGTGGCAA
The DNA here is from genome assembly GCA_930272545.1 of Sphaerostilbella broomeana. Classification (NCBI taxonomy): domain Eukaryota; kingdom Fungi; phylum Ascomycota; class Sordariomycetes; order Hypocreales; family Hypocreaceae; genus Sphaerostilbella; species Sphaerostilbella broomeana. The sequence continues at coordinate 53,542 of CAKNET010000089.1, read as the reverse complement.
GCGTGTGCTAGGCACTAATAAGCACCTCATTCAGCTCATCAAAAGTTACCAATGCTTCCGTTGGAGGCCAAAGCTGGGATCGGCAGCGCCGTTTGAACTGTTCCAGCCGAATGTTGATGAGATTGGAATGCTGCCAGTCAAGCGTGCTTCGTTGGACTTTTGCGCTTGTCAAGCACACATTCAATCGGAACCCAATACGTGCGCTGTCGTCAGCTGGTACTGTAATATCAAACAGTCTGTGAGGTGAGCGCCGTGTCGATCACCCAAAGTGCTAATAACAAGCACTGGCCGATTCAGCCGTGTTATGATTTAGTCATTGTTCTGATTCGTGTCAGCCGACCATATCCATAGCACGCCCAATGTAACTTCTTCTCCATCTAGGCTTGCTGACAACGTTTTGCAGGCACTGACGGAGCGAGACCGAGCCGAAAGGTGAGAAGGCTGCCAGGGATTTTGGTTTTGGAGATCCAAAGGCCGGGGAGAGCAGGGCTTGTTGCATGGCGTGCTAACTTAGCCATTCGGGGATTTGAGGAGAGTCGCGCCTGTGCTTCATGGATCGCGCACAACGAATCAGCCCATGCCGGTATGACATACGCGCGGCTGCAGCCGTGTTGGCTTGTCTCACAGTACCGGTATAATCACATCTGCCAGCCAATAAGTGAGTACCAGTACATTGTCGTGTGTCAGATAGATACCAAAGCTGCTCCGTAGTTACGTAGCATGCAGTCCCTACTCAATAGCACTGATACCTCTCAAGAAAGCTTGCTTGCTCTTCCGGTTTTTTTCCCTCTTTCTTTCAATTTCTTTCCGCATTACTACCTATAGGTACCTTTGCCTTGTTCTCTAATCATCTCATGCAATTTAGGAACATGTCTTGCTGGGACGGCGGTGGCATTCGCGCATAGCAAATCGAAGAACCCTTACCCATGGAGCAAAACCCCCATCGCTCTGCCAGGTATCTGCCTAGGTGCCTAGGTAGGTACCCTGCCCATGTAGTCTTATGTAGGTACTTAGGTTAGGGAGTGAGATAGCTCTGAATGGAAGTATCAAAACCTACAATCATGGCAGTTGTCACAACCGTCGAAGCGGTTGCTTGTATAGAGACTTTGCCGCAAATCCAAGTGGTGTCCAAATGCGCCGTTCCAAACCGTTTCTGGGTTTCCGAGGCTGTGGAAGCGGCATTGGCCATTGCTACCAGCCGACCAACCCACAGGGCAGCCTTCTGGAAACAAGTGCCTTTGCTCCCTGTCAGTTCATGCTGTTCTGTAGTGATTATCATGCTGTTTTGTAGCACCAGCTTTTGCCATCCAAGGAACGCATACCGCTAGCTCAAGCCCACAATAGGTGTGCCTCCATATGTAGAACTTCAAATATGCTTGATTTTCATGTTGACGGCGGTGGAAGGGATGCACAGGGAGAATTTTATGAAATGGAAGTACTTGTACGACTAGAGCGCATTGCTTTGCAAACCCCAATTCGATAGCCAGAGAGGAGTGTGTTCTGTCAGGGTTGTCTCCTCACTTGAGGGGCAAGTTACGAGTATCATTCTTGTTCGAGACAGACCCTGCAGCACATCATGCAAGCAATCACCGCCATTTTTTAAAACTTTCTTTTCTGTTTTATTATCGTTCAAGGTCTAAGTATCATTTTGACTCGTGTCAAGGGGAATAGAGCATTCCTCGGGGCGAAGCTCCGAGACAGATGAGTTCTACCAATGTTGAAAGACTTGAACGCACATCATTTTATGTGATAGCCTGGTTGGAATCTAGAGCACTGCGTGCGGCAGAACAAACGAAACAAAGACTCGATGGATCTGGTAAATATCCCCTTACTGGTATGTAAGCAGTCAGACCGCCATATGCAAGATGCAGCAATTGTTGATTGCCAACTGCCAGAGCGATTAATATTTCCCTGCTAGGTAGCATAGGGACTCACCTAGTGGGAAGGCAGTAATATAGCTCATCCGTACATATACGTGTGAGTTCTGCGGAAGTTTCATCCAACATAAGAACTCTATTCAGTGCAAAAAAGATAACCACCACCAATCGTTCGAGTCTACGACTTGCAACTCATGGTTTCCGACTGAACTCCTTGAAACGCTGCCTTTTCCAGAGTCGCCGTCCGCATTCATTCACTGGATTTCCATTCTCCCCGGCGTACCTCTCGCAACTTGACCGAGACGGTCCGACGGCCGTCTCATCCCCCGAAGCGTCATGCTGTGTTGTATGCTTCGTGGTTGCTTTTTGCCCGACCACGCAGAGCGCCTCGGAAGTCGAGTTTGATCGACGAGAGATGCTGAAGCGCTAGATCTGTAGCAGGACTAGCGCTCTCAGTTATCGTCGGCAATGGACAACTTGGGCTAATCTGTCAACCGACATCATACCAGCGGACTCAGACCCTGATTTATTCTCCCTCATCCTTCACTACTAAAACTAGGAGCACACCCTGTAATCTCCATGTTTCGCGTCCTCGAGTGCGCCGCCGCACGCAGCCACTGTCTAAATGAGCTGCATTGTTTTACAGCTCCAGCAAGCCAACAGTAAAAGGGCGTGGCTGCCTCGGTATCGTACTGCATTAGTGTGTAAAGGTACCCCATAGTAGAAAAGCCTCCGTATGTACATATGTATGTGCATCGTGCCCGCCATACTGCTTGGAGATGTCCGTCTTACCTATTGATGTACATCATCATGACCGCCATTCGGCGAGCGCGTCAATTTAATATCGATGCCCTTAGCATCTCCAAGCGGAACAGTTTCCTGTGCATGGTGGCGCTTGGAGGCCCACAATGCCATTTGCTTTTGTGGGCACAGCACCAGTGATCGATCGTGATTTTGATGAGGAGACAATTTCCAAAGCGCTGATGAGAATTCTGCTTCCCTTAGTGGAGTCGGCCAAAGACACCACAGCCTAAAGACGACGAGTGACATTAGAGACACTAACATTAAGAGATGCGGGCGATAAATGCTTCCCCCCCAATAAGAGTGACAGAAGACGTGTCCAGAGCAAAAATCCGGAGGCGTTTTGCCGACAATTGATTCGAATTCGGTGCATAAAGCTACGCAATTTTGTATTCCAAAGGAAACCAACAAGACTTGGCGGAACTCGATCCACAATATTGTCAGTCCAGTTCGTCATTTGCGTATGCCTCCACCTGTGAAGTGAAGCCACAACCTGATAGATTTTGCCATGATACTCCGTACAGGGCTTCAAATTTCATATCGAACCGCATATTAATCAGTATGGAGACTCTAGCTAGTCAATTAGAAGTGGACGCCAAGTACTCCGAAACATATGCACATCCACCTTGAATTATGTCACCCATCAATGAATGGATTATTCGGTTCTTGGTGTCAAACCGACTATTATGTATATGTTTGCGAGCTTCATAAGTAGCCTGGGCTCAATCGTCAGTCCCGCCAGCTCTCTCTGCGGACTTGCGGTTAACGTTTAGAACGGCTCCACCTAGGCAAGGGCATTCCGAGTATCCACAAACTAAAGGGGCAAGGAATCTCGCTGAGGTGAGGGACCTACCCAACTTGCCAACTGGTGTCTCCCAGCCATTTTCGGTTTCCCCACGTTCCCCGAGGACTCCGTGAAGGGTCCGCTATGGTACTCGGGGCATCATGCAGCAGAGGTGGGATACATGGCGTTACGGTACTTGTACGGGACGCATCATCCTTCCAATGAGCTTACTAGTAATATTCGGCAGTTTAATCTTATATTGACGAAGAATTCGAAGTGACGGATTGCCCATTTCAGGTGAGGAGGTCTGCCTAAGTATTCAAAGATTAGACACAGCATTACTGCAGTAGATAGAACTAGCCTCATGTTGTTGGTTCTATGCAGAGGCAAATATTGGAGTGGAGAATGCTCCTTCGCAATGTGGGTAGCGAAACTCAAGACTGTTTTTTTGACTTTTTTTTTCCCCCACCCTCAATTCGAGGGGAGATATCCAGATTTCCAGGCGCATTTTGGATGGTTGCGACTCGGTATTCATAGGGCTATCAGTTGCTTCGTAATTTCTCGGGCTCTTTCCTCTGTATATATTACTGGTATGAGAGACGAGAGCCACAGGACTTATAGATGATTCCATCTTCACCATATAACAGATTCCGACAGCGTAACGAGTGGGCTGTCATGCCGGGTTCTCGCCTGCGCCTTTTGTGTGAATGGGCATGGATGCTTTGGCGTCGTAGGGCTGGTTGTACCGTTGAATCGGTATCCTTAGTCCAGGGAAGCTTTGTCTTGGGAGTTTCGTTGCCGGAAGTGTGTTGCATTCCCTGCGTCTCCTTCAGAAGCTAGGGAAGTAGTAGCAGGTGGTCAAAGTATGACGGCTGTGGTGTCAAGGTCAGATCACCATCTACCGGTAGCTCGAATGGCCAGGGTCCCCCCTCCCTAAATATATACGTACTGCTTTTGTGTACTTACAGGCTTTTATTAAGCGACTGAATCGTGCATAAAGTCTGTGGCGATGGTAATGCTAGACAGCAGGGCACGGTTGGGTTTCTAGCGTACGTGTAACTCAATGAAGTTTGCGACGCTAGTTTGACCACTGGAGTATCAGACCTGATAGTGATAGACCAAGCTGCTCAACACTACAATCGTGATATGCGTCATGATTAACCGACTGGCATCGCCTCCTGATATAAAACGCGAAAAAAAAAAGGGTACCGGGTAGGGAGGCGCCAGTTGCTTGATACCCACCCATAGGTAGGTAGTAAGCGTGAGAGTTTTACTTGCACGATTGTGTCAGACTCCTTCAATTCCCAGTCGGCTGAATTATCCCCATGACATGGGCTGTTGCTGCAAGGCCCGAAGTCGCCTACGCTAGCGGATACGGTTCCCATCCATGAAATCGTATGAGTATATTTCTGATTGAGTTAGTGCTTAAGTTAGTAACTCAATCCCAAACCTGGGATGTCAACATTCGGTATAGTGTGCTATTTCACGATGCAAAGAGTCAAGTGTCAACCCCCAGCTTGGCATTCCGCATTCCGGGACGAAATGTCCCATTTTGGAACTGATATTTCAACACTGCAGTCGGACATCCCCGGGCTCCATTGGACAGCACTTGTCGACGATGATCCTCAAAAGTAGGGGCAAGTGCCGCCCTAGATGCCATGTGCTTGACAAAGCACTGCAATTCTCACTAGTGAAGTGAAATAATGGCCATGATCTCCCAAGCTTCGTATTCCGCAAAACAATGGGACCCCGAAGACCGCAAGTAGTTAGTATGGATGCTGGACCAATATATCAGATGGCAAACTATTAGAGGTAGGGACTTGTAAGAACATAAACTGCATCCATCTCCTAGACCACTGGATGATCATCAACCTTCTAGTTAGGTATATAATTAGGTGATCTCCTCAAGCAGCCGAATGGATTGAGGATTAGTTGGAGGCAATCTGACAAGGGCCGTCGGCATAACGCGTACCTACATATGCATGGGCACTCGTGCCTTCAACGACAGAGCTTGTTAACCTAAAGGGATTGCAGCAATGGTATCCATGTCTCATTCATAACAGACTAGCAGGGGCAAACACGCGCCCACGCGTCAGTAAACTAGGGAGAGTGAGACTGGCTCACACCCTCATCGCTTGCTCGTCAGTCAGCATACAAAGTGACAGTGACTTCCCGTTGAGTAGGCTAGAAGGCTTGCCGCTGTAGGTCTAATGTTTGCAAGGATTTCCGCTAATGTATAGAGTACACCAGCCACAACCACAGGCTGACCTGGGCATGTCATCCTTGTCTGCCGTTCCGCTGCATGGCCGCTCAAACTCCTGGGTGACCGTTGTAACTTGAAACATTCCGATTCCATAGGGGATGATGTCGCTGGCATGAAGAAAGCCAGGGATCAGGGCTCTTGAGATTGGGGAAACGTGCCCAATTTTCAACGGCTGTCAATGCGTTGTAAACACTACATCTGAACAGGCATTGATTTATCGCCACAGGAAGCGTGGGGGAGGAGCAAAGCCATGTTGCCCCGGCGTTCAAGTATCTGGTGTGTGTGCACCCGATGCTCCCACATTCCAAAGAAAGAACGTTGGTCAACCCTAGGAGAACTACCGGGCGAACGGTTAGTGTTACTCGAGAGATAAGAGACATGCACCCATTTGAGAGAAACATACAATACTGTTGTCACTGATTCGTATTGCCTAAGCCAAAGCTGGCAGAAGGCTTAGTCTGTTGCATATAGATAGGATAGCAGGTAAGTCACATCTTTTCGGACCGGAGGGTGCTCTGGACTCTCGCAATTAAGGGCTCTCCTTTTCCCCAGGCATAGCCAACATATGTATTTTTCTGCTTGCCCCCATCAGCGTAGTTTGAGTTCTGAAGCGATCTCCAGAACCAGGACTGCCTATGGACATGCGTATCAGTATGGTTGCAGAACATTGCCACTTGCAAGGCACTTGTGGTCTACTCGAACGATGCAATATTTGTGAGACGCCCGTTTCTTTAGCGCCCATCCACATGTGCCTGGCGTATGAGCGCGACCAAGGGAGCATAATTGCTGCTTCCAGTACGAGTCTATTGCCAGCGGAAGGGTTGGATCTAGTGGGACCGTCGTCCTATCCGCCCCTTGTTGGAGTTTCCGAGAACAAAAGCAAAAGATCGATATCGTTAAGCCCAAGTCTTGGGTGGGATTCGGGAGCTTGCACCTGGTAAGTTAGGTACCTGGCAGGTAGATCTTCGAGGCCGTTTCTAGCCCAGGACCCGGAGCACATGATTCCGGCCCCTGAGTCCACGCGATACCCCCTGGAAGCAAGTCAAATCATCCCAGCTCAGCAAAGCCCCTAATGCTACTAGCAGGGTACTACTCTGTACCCCACGTACCGAGTGCCCAGGATGCGAGTGCGTAACAAAGGGTACGAGTCTGATCACAGTTAGCTTACCTAAGTTGGTGAATAGAAGGAGTGGACAAAAACAAAAGTGGTGTGGGCACCCACACTTGGAGAAACGAATTGGGCCTGCAATTTCTTTGCTGCCTTGGTATGTGCGGAGCAAAGGATATTGCACGCATGTATAGTACTACCACCATTGGATAATTATGGAAGCTCGGAAGCGGGAGTGTCCCCGACCGTCTCACAGGTTTTCTGCAATCCTCGTACTCTCTAGAGGTCGGTCGGTATTATGTGAATTTCGCTCATGAACAAGGATGATGATGATGATGATGATGATGATGATGATGATGAAAGCCTACAACTACTGTGTCACCATATCCTCCCTCTATGTAGCTAGGTACGTACGTACGGCCACCATCAACCGTGAGGTTCCTCCCCGATAAGCACTTGTGAATAAGGTAAGGTACTTGGAGCACTGGAGGTAACGGCCTGGAGGAATCCAATCCTGAAGAACGCCCATATGAGGTACTTAAACTGCCTGGGGCCACTGGAGTTGGGGACGGTGCACCGCCATCCGGGAGCTACTTCCTAGTACACGTAGTGGCGTAAATGATTAGCTACTCTAGATGTCTCGCTGCCGTTGATACGGAGTGCTTGAGTCAAGTGGCTAGCGCCACACACGCAATGTGTGCAATGTCTCGGGCTGCAGCTGCTACTAATAATAAGAATATGATGATACACGCAGTAATACGACCGGTACTACGCCGTACCCCGTACAGTATGCGTGCGTGACGCCTTCAGCGTTTCGCGGACTCGTGCTATCGCAGCACTACACCTGCCTACTAAGGTGATTGAAGAACCACGAGCCTTGGCCTGTTGAAGGATTGAAACTTGCGCCTTGAGAATGACAGAGAACCCAGTGTTCTGACCTCAGTTGCCTTGAGTTGAGGAGCACACCGGTTCATGCAGCTATCTGCGGCATGGCATGGGGAGCGATGCAAGGTACCCTTATGGAAGAAGGAGGATAACTTGGAGGGAAGGCTACTAGAAATAAGGCACCCAAGTAGGCACTTTGGCTTGGCTCTACTGTGAGTCGGCTGGGGGAGCTGGTCTGGTCTAGCCCCCCGTTTCGTCAGTGGGTGCGACCAGAACCAGTGAAGGTTGGATTGGCACTCAACGCACACTGTGGGGGAGCAGCAGTGTGCAGCCCACCACGTACCTAATTGCCTTGGTAGGTACATATTTCTTGTATGTGGGTAGGTCCCCATAACATATGTACGTACTAGGTATGTAGAGACTTGCTCCTCTCATGTTGATATTCACAATGAAGTACCATCATCCCTGCACCGCGTCTTCTGCATCTCCTTTTGTCGTCCTCCCACAAGCACTTCCTTGCACAACGCCGAAATCGTCTCAACTTCAGAACATTTACGATTCTCTTAAGCGTGCAACCGGCGCCCTAGACAGCGCGGCGCAAACTCCATCGTACCTTTTCTGAATTCTATTCGCGCTCGTTCTTTCAGCGGAAGTCGACAGGCCCAGACGCCTTGCATTTTCACCGTCACAGAACACGGCAAGAACAGCAGACTGTACTTGGCCACGGCGCGAACGACGCGACGACTTGAAAACCAATTGATTGAAGACACGGCCGCATTTACAGTTTACAACTTGGCATCGTCAACGTACCCGGTGGAGTTAACCAGTTGCGCATATCTCCTGAGCAAGCCACTGTACTTGACAATCTGCTCCTCCACAAAAGAGATTTTGGTCAAACTCCGTCAAACCCCGCTTGCTTTGCCAACGCGCAGAAAAATACTTTCACATATCCTTCTCCATCAATCGATGAGAAGCAGAGCATATCAACCATACCTTGACTACACAGCGTTCTGTGCGACGATTTTGCCATATATTCATATCAACACAAAGCACATTGATGGTGAGATCTGCGAAAGAGGTCGATCAGTATCGTTGAAAAGCTTCTAGACAAGTCGCTGCAAGGCAACGGTCGGTAGCGGAGAGCTAGAGCAAGGTGTGCAATGGGTCCTTGGGTTGCAGGCATCTTCCCGCGCCTGGACAAGGATTTAGTGCTGACCATACCCGCTAACCCGCTGACAGGTTTGCTATACTTTCAAACGTGCACCACCGCCACCCGATATCTCTGGAAAGGACATTTCGAAAAAAAAAAACAAAAAAACAAAAAAACAAAAAACAGAAATTAGCAATCTACCAAGACGGGGGGGAAACAACACAAAAACAACCAACCGATCTCGACACAATTGCTGCCAAATACAGCTCAATTTGAAGCTCATAGCAGGTAAGTTATGGATTACCTGAATTTTTCCTTCTTCGATTGTCGTTTGCAATTTCGAGTTATGCTTGCCTGGTTCATGCACGGATGCTGTGCCCAACTGGGACTCGACCCTGGTACAAATGTCTTGGGCGGCGTCGGGTCTCGTGGCGTGTTGCCCAGTTCTCTGGATACCCTAACGAGCCCCTGTTCTTTTCACCCTGGTATCCAAGTCGAAGCCGGCCTGCTGGTACCTCGGAATTGTGCGTTGTCAAAGACCGAATAGGGGCCATCACTTGGCGCGGTGCCTGTCGGTGTCTGCACCGTCCCTGGGCCATTTCTGCTTATATTCATCGAGTGCATGGGTGCAGACTGCAAATTCACCATTTATCTCGATTTCATCCCAGTCCCGCTGCTCCATCGCCTCATCAATCTCTCATTCTTCTTTTCTTTTGCAATGGCCTGAGTCTTATCGCGAAAGCTACCACTGCTGACAGATCCACGCCCAACAGCTATTTACTGTACTGTGCGGTACGTGCCAGGCATCATTTATTTGAGGGTTTCGTCGTCTGGGATTTGTTACTCTTGTTCGAATCTTGAGACGTTGCTCGGCCGGCTGCATGAACTAACACACCTATAGACCAAAAAGACTGCTGAGCCAAGCAGGTTGCGACAGAACCGGCAGGAGACGCGCCTCTTTGTTAGTGCCCCCGCGTCGCTCCCACCAATCGAACACAACATAGTTGTGCTGATGCCACTTGAGTAACGGTTTGACAAGCTGACTGTCTAAATTTCACAGTCCTGCATAACGGCCCGTGTTCTTGGCTTTTCGATACGGTAGCCAAAGAACAAAGCTGTCTGACAAAAAAAGGCTTTTCTACTTAATTCGCTATTGGCTTGGGTCAATTGGTTAGGATTCTTCTAGGTAGGCAAGCTTTCTCTTGGTCTTGTCACAAATTTCGTCAATAGCTGGCTACCTGATCCCTACTCCAGCGCCAACTGATTGGTTTTGCGTTTCTGCATCGCATATTTTCAACGCGCGTGGTCTATTTCAACATCTAACCAGTGGCGGACAGCTGTGAATAGAACAGTTTCATTGCTATGACCAGACTGGCTGACCTTGCAAATATAGAAGTTGATTGCGAAATCCCTTATTTTTGTAGCCAATCTGAGTGTATTGGTACTCGTCATCTCTACATCGGGCGACAAACAATTTCTGAGCACACGGAGCGTAAGTAAATCGTCCTTTGTCTTAACAAGTCTGTTGGTTACTTGTTTTTATTCATTTGCAAGTCCTCGCTAACTGTAGGAAAATAGCAATTATTATAGCCACCCAGGTTTAATCACGTTAAGTCGACTCCATGACAGTCGCAATGGCGACGCACGGCCAAGTCCGGACACATTTCAAAGAGGAACCTGTTAATGACATGGTAAGTCGACAGTTTTGTCTTTTTTTGACTCAGTTGTATTCTGCTATTTTTGTTACTTCATTTTGTCGCAAACATCGAGTGATGGAGCGCTCTATATCAGATGGGGCGATGGACGATCACAAACGAAGTTAATTGTTTTGGCCGCTTCGGAATCGAGACGCTGCCCGTTACCAAAGCACCAGCATGCGCTGCCGCAAGGTTGACCTAAATTGGATTCGAGGTCGCCGCACTAGCAAGGCATCTCCTGTTTCATCACTGACCAGGATGCGCGCTGCCTATGACAAGGTGGAGTAGACCAACGCGTGCCGCTGTTTCTTACGCACTCCAAACTCCGCGAGACAATACCTAGCACTGATCAGGCTGAGTTCTAAGTGCTCAGCCTTTCGAGATGCAAGATAGAACATGCGCGACTTGCTGTCAATCTGTTATGGTCGAGTGACCAAGACTACTGGTTTACGCGATTTGGACTTTCGAGATGATGGGATACCTGATTCAAGTGAAGGGGAATCAACATACGATTGTTGAGCGACGAATGCGCAAAGATGGCGACCGATTGCGTACACGCTCTGTTGACGACGCACGCTCAGAAGTGCAATTCAGAGATGATGGGGGAGCCCCAAGAGGAGCGAGGCTGCATTGGTTGCGCAAAGGCTAGTGGCCAGTGGAGATTGGCGAACATCAGGCCAAATAAGTCATGGTCTCAAGGCCGACCAGTCGCTAAGCTGCAGTGGGGCAGTGGTCACAATATCTCCAATGGCGAGGCTGGAATACTCTCCAGCACCGTCTGGCTGATTCAGCTTTTGAGAAAGTGGCGTGGCGCCAGACTGCAGCTCGACTGGACGAGTGTCAGATGGATGAGTGGACAGGCTTTGTTGGAACACAGTTGCTCAACCGGGACATGAGCCGAAGGGGATGCAAACATCAAGGCAGAGAAGCAGAATTGCTCATCGGGATTTCGGTGCGGGTACCCGAGTCAACATGTCGCTGGCAGCCGAGACGTCGCGGGTATCGTCTGGTTACGGGCTGGTCCTGTGGCTGTACGCAGCTCGGTCTGTGAGCAGCACATCTTGATGGACTTCGCGAGCGAAATTGTCGCTCTAGACAGCTCACCGAAAACGGCCTGGCTCAACCGCCTACTCATCATCCATTGTCACTGCCCATGAGCGCGCGCCTACAACAACTACTCTACAGCGGAGGGCTTTAGCTGGGTCCGCCAACACCTCCCCTCCACTCTGGCCACCCACACCGCTTAGGAGCTAACAGCGCGGCCAAAGGTGATGGCAATATCCCGGCCTAATCCTGACCCACTTGTTAGCCCCGGCTCTGCGGTACTTGATTGGGCAGCTGGGACTGGTCAACGCTGTCCTGGTTCGACATGCCGTGGTCTCCATTGGCCGTTTAATCAAAAGCCCTGCGCCCCTTGTCAAGTTTCCTCCATGCGCTGGCTGGCCCTCGTCACGCTGTATCCCTGCTGCCCCGTCGCTCCCAGGCTCCAACCCCGACTCTCACACCCGCCCCCTGCTGGCTAGGTCCAGCGCCCCCAACCAGAAGAAAAAAGTATATGGAACTTGCGTTACCTTAAACTTTTTTTTCACCTTGTCTTGCCAGTTCTTGAATTTTTTTTATTGCCACACTTTTCGAGCTTCGTCAGGGGCAGCTGGTTTGAGTGATCTATCTCGAGAGTGCAGCTCTAGATATCTGATTCCCCCCTTCGTCTTTTGATTATCCTCCCTCTGGTTCTTTCACTCCCGCACAAACGGCATCTAGACATCAATCCGTTGTTGCTAGAGAGGTGTCGTTTCACATCTTATTTTGCCTTTTTACCAGCTGTGCCGGACGGCGGTAAGCACCATCGGTCAGTTCAGCACTCTTACAATCCCACCAAAAATGCCACCTCACATCCCTTAGCCTTTTGGTCAATTATCCATCTGCTCCCCCTGTTCTTCACACCCACCACACCCCTCGTCATTCAACAGGATGCTCCTGTCATCATCCCCTGACCCTTGTGCCTGTCGCATGGCCTCCGCGACGGCGCAACAAGACGCCTGGCTGTTTCCCCCCTTCCTTCGCGAACGAATACTCCCCGGCCTTCCCACCCATGACTTTTGGTTTCAACAACAGGACTAGAGCCAAGCGGTACTACATCCCCACGTTGCTGCTCCTTTGCAAGTCTGGATACTTGAGCAAGGTTGCTTTTATCAGCATCGGTTTCCCTTGACCTGGCACGCCTCACCCGTGCCAACCTAGCTTTCTCCAGGGGAGCAAAGGCCCACTGCAACACTGCACCCTAGACCTTGACTTTCATCCAGGGGGGAAATAAAACATCAAACGCGTCCCGTCCTAAGTTGTCGAATTTGTTCTTGATCAGTTATAGAGATGTTAAGTTGAATTACTACTGATGCGTCTTCTCCCTATGCAGCATCATCCTCACCACCAGCAACAAGGTCACACACCTTCGCAGCAGCTTCACCACTCACGACCTCCGAGTATCGTGCATCAGCAGCACCATCCCCAGTCCCATCAGCAACAACAGCCGCCGCACCACCAAAGTGCATATTCTTCTGCTCATTCACTCTCACAAGCCTACCAGCCTAGCAACCAGGCGGCCAACACTCAGGACAACTTGAACTATTACAACCATCCGAGTCCCTACAGCACGCCAGGTGCCACGAGCGGATACACATCCGCCGGTAAGTTTGCTTTATTTTCTGCGCATGGTCGACACATGCGAATCTTTGAGGCAGGCATTCTGACTGTTCATCTTTTGCAGATACCTCCGACATGATGGCCGCAGCACAAATGCCTAGACCTCCATACCCCCCAATGTCGTATCATACGCCACAGTCAAACTCGCCAGCCTCGGTAGCATCGCCGTCTCAACATGACCAGCATAGGAGCATATATGGCCAACCGCCATCTCAACACTTGCAACAATCTATGTACTACCAACCCCCACCGCATTATCAATCCATGCCCCCCCAAGCAGCGCCTTCTCCGTATGCACAGCACGCTCACCACCCTCAACAATCGATGACTTCGCAGCCCAACATGATGATGTCTCATACAGCTCCGCAGACCCAAATATCGCAACATGCCGCGCAACACGCTCAGCACGCGCAGGCCGGTATGACTGGCAGTCCGCGACCCAAGATAGAACCGCAGGTCCCGTTGCAGCTGCAGAAGCAGCAACCGCAAACATCTCCGATGCCGCAGGCTCACCACCAACAAAATGCGCCTCAACTTCAGAGCCCTGGAAATCCATCTCCTGCGGTTAACCCGAATGCCGCACCGGGACCCATCCCCGCTACGACACCACTTGTCGTCAGGCAGGACGGAAATGGCGTACAGTGGATCGCGTTTGAATATTCACGAGACCGGGTGAAAATGGAATACACTATCCGTTGTGATGTTGAGTCGGTAAATATTGATGAGCTGTCACCAGAATTCAAGCAGGAGAACTGCGTCTACCCAAGAGCATGCTGCCCCAAAGAGCAGTATCGAGGTAACAGGTTGATGTACGAAACAGATTGCAATCGAGTTGGATGGGCTCTGGCGCAGCTTAATGTGCCACTGCGAGGCAAGCGAGGTTTGATCCAACGAGCCGTGGATAGTTGGCGCAATAGCAACCAAGACCCTAGACTTCGAAGTCGACGAGTACGACGTATGGCTAAGATGAACAGCCGCAAGCAGCAGCAAGTCCAGGCAGCTCCTCATCCTGGAGCAGCCCACATGCCAGGTCCCAGTGCCCCGACAACACTGCCAACTGCACCTGCGATGGGGGGTGCGCCGCCGAATATGGGCAAGCCCACCATGAATAGCATGGGTCAGCCTATGCACCATCATCATGCTGGAGGCCATCCTGATGGAGGCGCTCCAGGTGGAGGAGATGAAGTTGGTATGTTTCACCAGATGTGAATTTCATCCCTCTCATCTGTTGCGTTTGCGCCGCTTGCTTTTGCGATCCGACAACGTTATCTACTCGTCAAAATGTTGTGTTGATTTGATGATACCAACTCCCTTTTTATTTTATTTTATTCTTTTTTTCCTCATCAGTCTTATAAGCAAAAAGTACCTCTCACATATACCTGCGTCTTTTTGTCTTTTCTCCTAGTTTTCCTTAAATGATTTTTCTATTATTTGTACTACGGTTTAACAATGTGTGGGAACTGGGTCCTGTATTATCTGCTCCATGATTTTTTTCTAAAACTTCTTCGCTGAATCTTGCGGACTCAGCATTGCCTGTACATTGCACATTATCCATCGATACAGCATGCCTCATTGGCAAAGAGTTTTTCAAGCTCCTGATTGACACAATCATGTATATTACCATAAAGTCGCCTACGGCTGCCGTTGCTCTCAAGTTACTTGCTTTGCTGCTGGTTTCGTGCGACTCCTAGATGAGTTCAATCAGCCTTTTGGCTATAAAAGTTACCCTTTGGCTGGCAGTCACAATTGTCTTGTTGAGCATATGAGGGCATTGTTTTGGTTACCCTTGGCAAGAATTTTGTCTCCCGCTGCCTTTGCACCCTAATATCATGAATCCTAAAATTGTCGCATTTTTATGCTATTATTACCGACACATGTCACTTGTCGCGCTGTCGCGTTTTACTCACTGAATTGCGAGAACGTAAGCTAACGCGTTTGTTGAGGCGAGGGTAATTCCTACGAAGACCATCACCACCATCACCAAGCGCCTACTACTCAGACCCCTCCAGTTGGGAGCGATGATGTGAGACAGGCGCATGTCTTCACCGGATACCCTGGTCAAGGCTACCCTGTCAGTGCTTCGGGCGGGTCTATGTCTCAGATGGTACCACGCGCCATTCCAACGGGACGTCCCAGTCGCGCCAGCAACAATGACAATGAGGATCTGTTTCCAGACATTCCTGAAGCGAAGAGACGCAAGTTTATATTGGTAGAGGACAACGTGCGAGGATCACGACTTCGTGTTCGCGTGACTCTGGATGGCGTAGATACCAATGAGATCCCGGACAGCTTCCGCAAAGGGGCAAGTGTGTTCCCTCGAAGTTATTTCCCTCGCGAAATGCAAAGTCCGCCACCTAGTGCTACGGGCTCCAGGTTTTTTGCCGATGATTTATCTGATGACGGAACCCAAGATACGGAAGGAAGAGATGTTTCTCGCCGCCGCTCTGAGAAGCCTCGTGGTGATGTCGTAAAGGTCACAATGGCCGAGGGCCAGGAAGGCGAAACCACAATCCCAAGGACGAGAAAGGTAAACCGTGTGAAGGAGGTCAGATTGAATGATCTTGGCTACCGGATGGCTTGGCTCCAGAGCCGAGTATTTTCTGGGAGAACTGTGTTCCTTCAACGTGCCTGTAAGTGGAATTGAGCTCTCCGTATGATACGCAAAGCTAATTTGACTCACTAGTGGACTGCTACCGTAATAAGACACGGGCCGCCATTGAAGGCACAATGGCAGATGTTCAGTCTGTTGCACCGCACTTCGAGACACGCGCTGGCAAACGGCGATGGGGAGATCGAATGAAACGAGGGGAGAAGACAGGTGAAGACTGAGCATTAATATTCCTTCCCGTTCTCCTTCTCGCCCTCCCCCCTTTGATGCCCCCTTTGATGATGACTAGCGACCTTTTCGGCGAACTTTATAACTCTGAGGATGTATCCCCCCCCGCCATGATGAAGGTTCTTTCGTCTCCCTTTCTACTTCATCATGTTTACTAGACATTTGTCGTGACTCATTCTTCATCGTACCTTCAGCAACATATAACTTCAACTGCATTTGTGTGCTCAAGAATGCGTCAGTCGATGCTCAACTGTGATCTTTGGCGCGCGTTTAGATACTCTCGAATTTTGGTTCGAGCGTTTGTGAAGCAGCTCTTGATAAAGAAAAAGAATACACATGCATATATTTGAACAACCCGTTAGACGAGAAAGAGCTTCAAAGTTCAGGATTATGATGGCCTGGCAATTCATACTGAAAATTACAAGTGTGAGAATCGTCCTTGAGCGGCACACTGTCGATGTGAACACTTGGGGGAAATGGCTTGGGTTGCTTTTGTGTTTGATATTTTATGAGCTCTTGTGGAGCGTTATCGAATGATTTACAATTGTACTTGATAGATTTTGGAGAGGCTTCAAATTTTATGGCGCATACTATGCTTTCCGAATATCTGGTGATGCTTACCGGCTCCTCTTCGAGCTGCCGTCAGAGGAACTTGCTCTAACTCAAAGGGATTTGACCGTTAGTCCACCTGCTCTTTGCTCCCCTTTTCCGTGAAGACGTAGACAGTGGACCGTGAAAGCCTGTTGGGACCGATACCACATGGCAAGTAAATTCTGCAGTTGGATCTGTGTATACCTATAAAATAGAGTGACCATACCACCTTTTGCAGTTGGGCAAAGGGAAAAAGGCAAGGAAGAAAAAAAGGGAAGACGCAGAAACGACAAGAAAGGGTTAGGATTCCAGGCCGTTCCCTAACCTCTGCGTCGTTCCGTCTCGCTAGAGATAGATCACCTGGTAATAACATGTTCGATGTATCCTCACGGATTTTCTGGCGCCTGATCCTACATACCGGGTTAGCGTAGTTTACAGAATAAATCCAGCCTCATTGGTCAAGTCAGCAAATGATCGGACTTCAACAGTCCGTTGGCGCAGACACATCTCTAACAACGAGAAATTTCGTATGACTGGTAGGCAATCGTTGGAGCTGGGCTGAAATACCCCGAGGCCCTTCCTGCACCATCTTCAACAGGATAATGAGAGGGTTTGGAACTGTCTTTGTTGGGAGAGGCGTGCTTGACGACACCGCCACTGACTGAGGAGGCCGTGGCAGCCTTTGTTTTACAATTCCCATTCTCGCCAGCGTCCCCATCAAAACTCTGCGAACCCAAGGTAGTCTCAGCGACAGACTAGGGCCGACGGTCCAGGCCCTTTCGAGTAGGCGGTGGTATCTGCGATATCGATAGCGACGACGACGACGACAACGACGAACAAGGCGGCAGCGGAGACCCAGAGTTTGGCCGGGGGGCCATGGCACGACAACAGCAGCCTCATTATGGCGGTTACTTTCCACCTCCATTTATTGTTGAGTTGGAGGCACACGATCGTCACCGTCCTGGAGCCATGATATCGTCCCACGATGTGCCAGTCTTCGAGATGCCGGGGGAGTCAGCGGCACTTAAAACAAAAGAGGAGCGGCAGAGTCAGCCGCCGGCGCAATTGGCGGAGGCAGCGAAACCTATAACGGCCAACCCATGGCCATTTTACTTGGAGGATACTGCAACCGCCTACAGGTCTGAAGTTGGCAGAAAAACTGGCCTCGGGAAAGTAGCCGTGGAAGACAGTGGTGATGCTGGGCCAGGGCCGGCCCAACAGTTGGCGAACCCTTGGCCATATCATGGGCCGCCATCGCCAACTGATGACCAGACCAGTAACCAAGCCCATTTCCATGTTGGTGATTTAGATATAGCATCTACACAACCAAGTGGTGCCGATGGTGTGAGTGAGGCCGCAGTGGCGGCATCAACCAAGGATACAGAGCCAACATCTGGAACCGAAGAGGAAGACCAACTGTCGACGCGGCCGCAAATCGAGCATGGCAAATTATCGAATACCTCCAGTGAAGCAGACCAAGGCGCAGAGGATTCTGTATCCGTAGCCCTCTATCCACCCCCCTTAAAAATATCCCGTCCTCAGCGCGTGTCGGCAACACCCCCTCCAACTTATAAACCATACTGTCCGCCGACCGAAGATAAACCAGCAGCGGCATCACCATCACCAAAGCGCAGAAACTCTGTGTCGACGACGAGTGGCCACAATGGGGGCACGAATGTACTGCCGTTTCGACCGTATCGCCCGATATCTCCACCGGTCGTGGGACGAGCCTCTGCTACGTCTCCACAAATGACTACACAAGTGCCGCTCAAAGAAGGAGATGCTGTTCTATTGGCGCCGTCGGCACCCCATACCTTACCTGTGGCGTCTTCTCCTGCTCCAGCTCGTCCGACGACAGCACCTCCTGTAAGTGGAGCAAGCTCTACTGTCGTTGTCCCGGATAGTCCTCACCGCACAAGCTCTTCTGTTGAGGCCAATCTGAAAGGGTCCTCTGATGGCTCCTCTTCGAAAGACTCTCTTGCGACTACGGCGATCCCAGTTTCGGGTCAGCATACTCCTAGCGATTTCCCTCCGGACGCGCCACCTATGCATCCCGATGGTGCTGCACCTCATCGTGTCTATGGCTCACCCGCAGCGAAACCACCGAGTCCCTCTGCTTCTACTCCTCAGCCTGGGTCTTCACCTCAACCTACATCACCAACGCCGGTCATAGGAGCAGAGAATGGGAAGACTTTGCCTGCCTCAGTGTCACATCATTCTACCCAATACACTGTTTCACCTCATGCTTCATCCACAAACCCTCCTAATGCGGCTCCAATGGCAGGGCATTCTTTCTACGGACCGCCTCCCCTCCCTCCTTCCGGTCCGGGTTCCGGCCCCTATCCCGGGATTGGCACACCTCAACCACAGTCTCCTAGCCGAATTTTCCACTACAGCCCTTTACCTGCTTTATCTCCTGTACCTTCGATGATTTCTCAAGTTCAATATTCTCCATCGCCACATCCAGGTTCTCCCCAAGTCATGTCGCCGCCCCCTCCACCACGGCCGTCTGGCTATGACATACCGCAACCTCTGTATGCCCCATCCGTAGCCAGTCAATCGCCACGGCCACAGTTTCCTCATGCTCCAACAGCTTCCAATCAGTCTCCTCAAATGTCACCTCAATCTCCACCGCCGCCTTACTCTTATCCCAATTCGCCGAGTTCAGGGACACAATCCCCTCCAGGCCCTTCGCCATTCTCGCACCCGTCTCCATATCATATGCCGCCGGGACCTGCTGTAGCTCCTCATCAGCATAACTACCCAGCCCAGCCAACTTATGCCACGCCAGGAGGCAGCTTCTCTCCCCCTATTAGCTCATCAGGTCAATATGCGCCTCCTCTTCCTCCTCGACCGGCCACAGTCTTTGGCAACCAACCTCCTTCGTTTAGCGGCTTTGGCTCTGGACCTCAACACGCTGTTTCGTATCCACCACCGCCTAAGAAGCAATACAACGCACAACCTCCTCCCCGGCCACCCACAAATTCAAGCGGAGGCAGACTGTTCAGCAGTTCGTCTGCCCTCAAGTGGCTTGATAAGACCAGTGCAGTGCTGGAGAATAAACTTGACGCAGTGCTTCAGGGGCCCCAAGGACCGCCACATCGACCAGCGTATGTGCCGATACAGCCTCCGCGCCAGCAACCACCGTATCATTATAATCCCCAACAATCGACACCTGAAGCATATCCAGAAGGTAGCTCTGACGCACGACGAGGGACTCGCAATCCACCTGGACCAGCCTGGAGATGATATGAGATGATAGAGCACATACAACAAGACACATGCAGAAGACATCTTCGTCTAATAAAGGCTTCTATAATTGCAGTAACACTCAAAGGCGCGATAAGACATGGTTATTTCAACCTCCTCAAGGGGAAGTATCAACGTCATGTAGAGTATGATAAAACCCTCAGTTTAAGTAATTGAATACGTCTTTAACGACAGAAAAAGAATGGCGCTCTCTGCTAGAATGGACTAGATACTGTGGTTTGAAAGGTCAGATAAGCAGGATAGAGAGACCAGGCAGTTAATATCGAAATATCCTAATGATGGCTGGAGCTGGAGCTCGTATTAATAGCAACTTGATGCATGTACGAGGTTGAAATATGCTTCTCCGATAATGACGGGCTAGGCAGGGAAGAAGAGATCCTAATAGCTAAGTCCTTAAGCTTATTTAACGACCTGCCCTGGATTGCGTTTAATATCGACTGCACATTTCGCACGCTGTTGGCTAACACTGGTTGCCCGACTCCCTTTCTTGACTTCGTAAACGCTGCCCGGTATACTGAAGCCCTTTCTCTTGGTCATTATGGTGATATTAAATGAGAGGATCAACAATGATGGCCAGTTCACCAGCATACTTCTAAGGGAGTTATGGTTATCTGTGCATACATGCATGAGTGGATATGGGATGCGGATGAGGTAAGATGCCGGTGGTGCATGGTGGTGTGGTGGTTTCTAATTTTAGCAATTCACCACCACCAACCCACTTCCATTACTCGTGCTTCTTCACTCTCCGAACGTGTATGTACTAATTACCTAAACGTATGCAGATGCTGTCCTTGAATCAGGAAAAAATATGACGTTACGGTGCGAAAGGCTGTCTCAAGTGCCGTAGACAACCCAATTTTTATTATTATTACATATATTGCCCCCAGTATCGTTAGCCCCTCTTGCAGGTCACGAGGGCAGGCAGCGAACAAGTTTGAGTCATGGAGAGTTTTAGATGCGCCTTGGTTTTCGGGGCTTATTGTCGCGCGCACCGAGAACAGAGATAACGCCTGTGATCTGGATCATTCACAGCCATTTATTCATGAGACCGCCAACGCAAAAGTGCGTTGTTGTTGGCTGGTCCGTCCTAGGTGCCAGCGCCGCGGACCGGTTATGAACCGGGGCTGGCGTCAAGTTGCATCACCACATCGCTCGCCACACTCAGGTGACTGGACCGCGGTGCGGCAAAACAAAAAATCGGAAAAAAAAAAGAAGGGAAATTTAGCGCTGTTGTGGAGCAGGTACCCAGTAGTGATCGTAAGTAAGCAACTTGCAAGTGGCGGCTTTTTCGTTTCAACAGCAAAATTTCCGAACGGCGAGGCAACGACTTAGAGTTTGGTATGCGGGCAATTCCATGGCCAACAGGTAATCTGTGTTGCCACCATTTCAGTGGCGAATTTAATGACATTGTCTAGGGAACGAACGCCCTTTGGTTTAATTCAACTGACTGGCTAAATTAGCCTGCCTAGCTAAGGTACTGCGATCTTTGGCATACCCATGGTAGAGTGATTAGTTGCTACATGCCTAGGGTTTACGGCAAGGCTTAGAACGAGGCAGCCGCGTATTGTCCATCGCCCCGCCTGCCTCAAAAAAGGGAGTGGCCATACATGCTCTGCTGGTGGTGGTGGTCACTTTGGTGATATCATATCACATAAATAATTTGAGATCTGGAATTCTACAGACGTGATCTTACGAGTACTTTTTTGTGTGTGTCAAGGAAACCCACCTCCGAACGCTGAGGTAAGTGTACTTTGCCGGCTTCAACTTTGCCTAAGTGGGATCCACGAATTTGGCGGACTGATCTGACGTCGATCTACCATAATATGCGCGTGCTCCAGGTCAGGTGAAGCGCCATCGTGCACTTGAGCCCGCATTGAGTGGCGTTGGGGCAGACGAGGATGGTTGGCTGTGCTTTATTGCAGTGGGAGAGTCTGGATTTTTGAATTCCCGACCCAATACTCGACCTTGGTTGGTTGAAAGGCTGACCAATATGTTGAACATCTGAAGACCATTGGTAACGGCAGCCCGCCAATGCAGGCGACTTTTACATTCGCAATTAACAACCACCCACGTGCTTGCTGATGATATCTAATTGCTATGCATCAAGCAAGGGGCTGGTGAATCAGAAAAAAGGCTAAGAATGAAGCATGATGAATTATTATGGGGAGAAAATAAAGCAAATGACGGAATTGGGCAAGCGGCTAGTCGTTTATATGAGAGGATAAGGGTAACATTGAGAAGAGAGAGATACTGAAAGAAAAGGCATTTGCCGTCTTGCCCTCTTCTGCGAGCTTTGGATTTGGGAGTCTCGAGTGTTAAATATCATTGCTGGGTGATGAGGTTTCTAGCGGAAGCTATTTCAGATGCCGGAGGAACTATCTGCCTTGTCTGCCGATTACAGCCTAGATTTTTATCAAGGATCTGGAGAGATCCTGCAAGAGTAAGGGTATATATATCTATGTTTGCTGTTTGGAAATTTTAACAATTCAATGCGAGCTGTGTTGCCTTGTCATGTCTGGACGTGTGGAGCAAACTCTTGATCACGATACGTTTGTGTTCACCTTCATGACTCAGCTCATGAGCGTCTCGGCTGTCAGCCTAGGCCGTGACAACGTGGTATTTCTCAGCCCTCTCCTTCTACAATCCCTATTTCCATTCGCAGCATATTTCTTTTCCTTTGGGCTTCGGGTGGCAAAAAGATTCAGCAGAATCACCGCTGTCGAGGTTTGGTCCAAATATCATTGCGGCTAGATTGATGCTTGTCAAGAGGAAAGGAAAGGAGTGACGATGGCGGGGGAAAAAAGAAAGTAAAATTAAAGGGAGGCAAGAAATGGAAAAAAGAAACGATCGTTAAGAAGAAGCGCCTTTGCACGACCCCTTTGAAGCTCACCACCATCACGCCAAAAATTGACTAATGCGGATATAATACTTGGTATATCCAATGAGATCTGGATCACAGATCAAATAGATGGTACTTAACTGGTTGAGAGCTCATCTATCCGTTTATCCTATGCAGTCTATACAAGAAGATTTTCAGAAGTCGCAAACTGCTAGGCACAATTGGTTAGTGTTTGAGCGGTGCCTGTAAGGTAGGTAGCCCTGTAAGCCGTTGGTCATCACCTGGAGTACGCACCGACAAAAGAGTAGAGCACCGTCAAGTAAAAACCAACTGCATATAAAAATAGGGTACCTAGGTACCCAAGGCAAGCACCTGCCTGCCAAGTGCGAATAGGAGAACGGCGAGGTGCTAAGAGTATCAGGTGCCTTATGTATCTACCTAAGGTATTACAGGTAGCCCTGGAGGTCCCTAGTATCTCACTCAGCGAATGCTGCTTGCGGGTGTTGGATCCGGAGTAATAGTATCGCCTCTGCAGCATTATCACTGAAAAGCACCAGCTTTATGAAGCAGTGCTTGGATGATGCCGGGCAGAGACCTCGTCTCGTACAGATGGGCTAAACAAAAGGGGAGAGGCAGACCGAGAAAGCTGATCTCACGGGTTTTGAGTGGTGGGTAACACCCGAGGCTCCCTCCTCAACCTGCCAACTCAGCTGAGTCTGGGCCAGCGAGCCTCCTCCAGCCAGGTACGGTACGAGGCCTGCAGGGCCACCAGCACCCGCACCCAGCACCCACTAAGCGCACTGGCAGAGCGCGCGCGCCACCGCCTAGGACAGCCCGGCGCACAGCTCAGGCGCCCTCGAAATTCCTTTTTCATTCCCCTTCCTCTCTTCTCCTCTCCCGCCCTCTTCTCCTCTCCCTCCCTCCTTCCGACAACCACCACCCACACACCACCCGCGGTTCGCCATCCTCAATACCGACGACACCGCCGCCGTGTCGTCTGGAATATCACCAAGTCTCGCCTTCGAGCATCGAGAAAAAAAAAAAAAGGTCCTCTGCAATACGTCTGCCGACTCTGCCTCACTTCCTCACCTCTCACGCCTGTCCTCGTTTCTCGCTGTTCTGCCTGAGCCCACGCAATAAAGCGGTGCACGTTAGCTGTCACCGCCGTCACCGACACGTTGAACTGGGAGTTTGTCTCCGCACACTGCTTATCTTTCTCCTCTTTGCAGCCCAAACTCATCCCAGCCGGTAAGTTGGCTCTTCTCGTTGCTTCATTCTGCTTCCATTTATTTATTTATTTGTTTGTTTGGTTCTTGGGCTACATTGGTCAAATGTCTGCTGTCATCCTTCATTTCCTGTTCTTCACCAGTGCATAGCTTCCCGCCCTGGCCTGTCAACCATCCTTTGTAGGTGCTGGTCAAACAGCGCCGGATTTCGCCTGGTGGTGGCCTAGCCGCCGCCCTTCGCTTGGCTTGGGCCCACTCCATTGTCCATCATTTCATCACGGCCCAATTCCACTTCCTTTCTCTCCCTCGTTTTTTTCTTCCCTTCATCCATCCTCCTCATCCATCGCCCATTTACTTCTTCCACGGCTCTATTAGGGCTCTTGCCGCCAACCTTCACAAGAACCTTGGCTTACAGCTCTCTTCAGCCAGAAATTACTGCACGAATTTGCTTTCTTCCCACGCGGAACGAAGCAACCCAACAATTATAGCCAACATGACCACCATGGTAAGCAATGCAACCCATCTTCTCTCCCCTTCCCGCAGCTATACACCCTCCCAAATACTCTACAGCTCTTGTCGTTTCCGTTGCCAACTCATACGAGAAGCTCCGCTCTTGTTGTGATCGGTTTCATATTCTACAACCAAAATCTTCACTCACCGCTACATCACCTGGCACGAGGCATATCATTAATCCAACACCCCCGGTCATCGATTATCTCTTTTGCAGATTAGGGCCAGTTGAACTAACTCTGCTGCTGTCTAGGACCTTCGCGTCGGTAACAAATACCGCATTGGCCGAAAGATCGGTTCCGGTTCCTTTGGTGATATCTACCTCGGCACCAACATTATTTCCGGAGAAGAAATTGCCATCAAACTTGAGTCTGTCAAGGCCAAGCATCCTCAGCTAGAATATGAGGCCCGAGTCTACAAATCTCTTGCCGGTGGTGTTGGCATCCCCTTTGTCCGATGGTTTGGGACTGAGTGCGACTACAATGCCATGGTTCTTGATCTCCTCGGCCCCAGCTTGGAGGATCTCTTCAACTTCTGCAACAGGAAATTTTCCCTGAAAACAGTCCTTCTACTTGCTGATCAGCTTATCTCGCGTATCGAATACATTCATGCAAAATCGTTCATTCACCGAGACATCAAACCGGACAACTTTTTAATGGGCATCGGCAAGCGTGGCAACCAAGTCAACGTGATTGATTTCGGTCTTGCCAAGAAGTACAGAGACCCCAAGACTCACTTCCATATTCCGTACAGAGAGAACAAGAACTTGACCGGCACTGCGCGTTATGCCTCTATCAACACACATCTCGGTGTGGAGCAATCTCGCCGTGATGATATGGAGTCTCTTGGATACGTGATGCTCTACTTCTGTCGTGGCTCCCTCCCATGGCAGGGTCTCAAGGCTGCTACGAAGAAGCAAAAATACGACCGGATCATGGAGAAGAAGATGACTACTCCCACTGAAGTCCTCTGCCGCGGCTTCCCTAACGAGTTCGCCATTTATTTAAACTACACCAGGTCTCTCCGATTCGATGACAAGCCCGACTACAGTTACCTGCGTAAGATCTTCCGTGACCTGTTTGTTCGGGAGGGCTTCCAGTATGACTATGTCTTTGACTGGACTGTCTACAAGTACCAGAAGAATGCTCAGGCCATTGCCCAGGCTGCTGGCCAAGCCAACCCCGAGGATGAGGAAAAGGCAAGAGCTTCGCGCACCAACGCAGCTGTTGCCGGCCAGTCCGCCTCGGCCAAGCCAAGTGCCATGCCCAGCTCTCGCCGGAAGATGCTTGAACGTGGATCTGGCGCTGGTGTTGACACTCCGGATACCAGCCGTGCTATCGGCGGCAGCGACAGGATGTGAGTGTCTGATTAAGCCTAGCCCACATTTCATTCCTTGTAAGGAATCAATTTCCTCCGCGCGTTTCGCATTGCTTGATACCGCTGGCCGAAGGGAAATTTGCTGACAAGTATGGCTGACTCAGTGGACGATAAACAGGCTTCGCTCTGCTTCAAAGGGAGCGGGATATGCCTCAGGCAGCTATCGGCTAAATTGAAATGTCGATTGGCTGTGTCTCATGTGGAATTTGAATTAAATGGCGGCCCGATCTCTGCAAGAGCCCTCTAATGCATGGTCCTACAGACGTCAGACAAAGCCAACCCGAGCTGGTGGCTGCTCTGCTGTTGTGCCCATGATGTAAGATCGGCTCCGTGGGCGCCTTTATTGGTCCTGCCGCTCTCGGATTTTCTTGTTTTCATTTGCCCCACACGCATTGTTTTATCTCGTTCTTCGACGCATCTTAGGTTTACGACTCACGCGTGGCTCGGATGATTCTGGACAGGGACTGTTTTTCTTGGCCGCAGGTTTTTACTTCGGCCTTGAAAGTGTCCCTTACTCAGAACTTCATCTGAACGGCATGCCCGGTGCATTGTCTTATTGGACCACCGAAGCAGTCCTGCTGATTTCCTTGGCCAGCTATATCCTATCGCCGGGATTTCAGGTCGTTAAATCACCTTTTGCCAGCTTGAGTGCTTAGGATGCCGGACTTAGACCCAATGTCCTCGATTACCATCCACATCGGGCTCAAGTTCAGTCGTTGCGGTACAACTGCGTTTTCCCATGAGCAGACATTCTCCTATTGTTTCTTTGGTCATCGATACACTGCATCATGTTTCTTTCCCGGCCCCATTTCCCCTTGTTCTTATTCCAACATTGGCAACTCAAAAGGAAGTCAGCATCGAAGGAGGCGGTGAACTGGTGATTATTCTACTTTGGAGAGATTGCCTCTCAAAAATTACCAGGCTCTTGCACCCCCTTCAACATCGCTGATACCTTCCTGGTATCATCATTCTGCTAAACCAGTCGAGACCGATATGGGACTCAACCAGTTTGTGCGGCGTCGGGATCAGTTGGTTGACGTCACTGAGTGAGTTTTCTCGAAGCCCATTCGGGACGGTCATCCGTCTCGATCAGGTGACAGCATATACCGAGGCTGGGGGGTTCCGACATGACGGCTGTTCGTCCCTTCCATGAGTCCTTCCCGACAAAGGCGGTAATCTTGGGTAACTGGGTTTGCTGCATGGCATATTACTTGCGCTTAAGATGGGAACAGGCTGTCAATACAGGGTATGAGAGGGAGGAACACGACCAGTTATTGTCAGATAGTCTTCCTTCAACTAAGTTTATTTCTTTTTAATGCAATGTGAATGCTAGATGCCATGTGAACGGAAGGTGCGAGTGTTGCCTGGACGAAATGAAATGGGTAGGCATATATCGCGACCTGAGCCGCATTCGTCATGAGTTGTGGGGTCTAGAGCCGTCAAGGTGAAGTCGCGTGAGGACGCGATGGTCACACGCCGTGACCATGTATAGTATCAGTCCTACGACTACAACTAGTCTGCACTGCCTTCGGCTGACACACCCAAGACCATGGTGTCATGTTAGTCGCGACGATAACAGACTAACCTGACATGAGTGCAATCAGCCGCACAGGCTGACTTTTCGACCTTAAAAGCGCAGTAAAACTAGCCGTATTCCTGAACGTAAATATCTGCAAACTTGTATATATATTCTCTTCCGGCACCGTAGCAATTTCATGTCCTTGTCCTATTATGGAAAACAGGTCCACAGTTGCTTGGACTGCCTTTCATGTTGATTTCACCAGCGGCCATTTTAAAAGTTCCCCGCTGAATTCATATGCTGTGACACGGTGTTTTATGACATTTCGCACTATATCAGCTTGCGAGTCCCGAAATCACTACCACTAAGTTGATTTTAGAATTAACGACCTGGTTTCCTTGTTAAGATGACGAAAATGACGCCGATTGAGCTCGATGCAGCTGATAATATGGCCCCTTCAAGTCTGGATCTGTTGGTTTTAACATTCAACTGTGCTGCGAAGTTGATCAATGTTCCGGTCTTTGCCAACCATCTGCAAGTGGCGCTGGGGCAAAATGCCACAGAACTTCCCGATATAATTGTTTTGTAAGTGCTCTCACATTATCATGCCATTATCTCTTAGTAGAAAGAAAATCTTGGAGGAGGCATTTCATGCGGCACGTGCTTATTTATAGTCAACAATGAAGTTCATTGCAGGAAATCGCTCCTATGAGCTATGCCTTCATTGGGGATTACTTCCTCAGGCCATATGTCAACCGATTTGACGATGCCGTCAATCTTGCTGCGTCTGGGCAACTTCAGGCTTCAGACCCGGCCGTCATCTCTGTTACACCGACGGCTCAGCTTGAGAATAGAAGGAAGCCTTATACTCTAGTCAAGTCACAGAATGTGGGCTACACGGCGATTTTGCTGTTTGCTAGAGATCCAGCTCGTCTGAAGGATGTGAGCGAAGCCGAGGTTGGTTTTGGAGCTGCCGAGATGGGAAACAAAGGCGCTATCGGTCTGAGAACGCTGTACAATGACGGCCAGGAGGGTACGACGGAGCTGACGTTTGTGGCGACGCATTTGGCAGCCATGGAGTGGAATTTACCACGGCGCAATGCGAACTGGGCAGCCATTATGCGGGGGTTGACATTTGAGAATCCAGAGGAAGTGTTGAGTAAGATGAGGGAAGAAGCCTCATCTAGAGGTGAGGGGACACAGTCTAATGAAGATGAGGCCTCAGAACAAGTTCCCTTTCTTCAGGAAGAGAATGACCAACAGGACCTTCGCCTACAGCAGCAACTCCACGACCTATCTGTTTTCAAGCCGTCTTCACATCTTTTCGTCGCTGGCGATCTCAACTACCGCATATCTACGACCTCCCCGACACCTGATACAGCTTTCCCGAGTCTAGATCCGAATGCAGAGAATTACTACCCGAATTTTTTCCCACTTGACCAGCTGACGCGGGAAAGACTGGCCGGCAGGACCTTACATGGACTTACAGAACACGAGGTGCGGTTCCCGCCAACCTACAAGTATCAGGTGACACCAGCAACATCGCCCCATGGCGAAAATCAAGGCGAACAGGTATCATGGAAGTTTGCTCCTCATCGATACCCCAGCTGGACGGACCGGGTTCTTTTCCTCGAACTCCCGTCTTGGGTGGACGCTAAGATGAATGTCCGCGCCTACGACGCCATGCCCGTCATGCATTCCAGCGACCACCGACCTGTTTTCCTTAGGGTTGATGTTCCCCTCGTGGCACCAGCGGATCTTGCCCCTTCTGCTGTGACGAGGGATGCTATGCTTGGAGCTGCTTCACCCGGCAGTGGCAGCGGCGGCGGTAGTGTGGTGGATCCGCGTGTCCGTCTCCCCGTAGAAATTGACCCGGAGGCTTGGGAGCGCCGCGCAGCTGCTCGGAGACGGGAGCTTCTCGTCGGGTGGAGCATGTTTCTTTGGAGCACCAAACAAGGGGCTTACATCCTGGGTACATTGTTGATTGCAGGAGTCAGTGGGTATTGGTTGTATCAAGCGGCTTAGATATAGAAAGTTGTGCTAGTTTCTGTCGTCATTTCTCTGGGTTTTTTTTCTTCTTCTCATTATTATCAAATGACTTTTTCGGGGGGTAGGGAAGGACGGGTAGAAGAGTCAGGCGCAGTCTATTCTGTGTGGTAGTTTTATGAAAATAATATTCACAACAGAGCAAACTCAAAATCTTGTTAAAAAATAACGGGGTTTTCATTTTTCATGTGTCTTATATATTTGCATATATGTAAAATAGAATGGTAGTATTGACTAGCGTCGCTATGAAAAAAAAAAAAAAACTATGTGCAATGTGTCAAAAATCACTAGCCGTTTTTTTTTGCAGAGGCTCAAGATGATCAAAGTTAATGAAAGCAGGTCTCACCCTTCAAGAAACATCATTTCGAGTGACAGCATCTCCTGTCATGCTGCCATTTTCAACGGCCCAAGATCCGATACAGAGCGCTGATATACTCGAGAAACAATTAAATCTCACTTTGATAGAGAGTTTTCCAACGATAAATGAATAAACACGGCATCATTGAAACCATTCGAGTTATAGGTCAAAATTCTGAATTAAGTATCCGGTACTTCATGAAGCGTCAAGTTGGGTAAGAGTGGGCCAATTGCGACCAAGTAAATACTTTAGGCGGGGTCTTTTTCAGAAATCCGTAAAATAGGGGTCGTACTTTTGTGCCATTTCTTCCGTATATGGTTCTCGATTCCCGTCGTCTTCAGGATATGTGTCGAAGCACTGTGCGTCACCGGGATACCGAATTGGAGGGATGATAGGCCCAGATCGACGACGGTTCAGAATGTCATCCCAATTTACATTACGGAAGAATGGGTGTGCTTTTACACGCCCGGCCCCACCGCTGATGTTTCCTAGACGTCGAGATCGGTCGATTGTGCAAAAAGACCGGATTATATCTTTAGCTTCATCTGATATCGGTGGATCATGGGGGAAAAGAACGGGTTTCTCGACAATCCTAAAAGTGGCCAAATTAGTGTACTATAGCAGTCAAGACGGCATCGGACATTCGTAAAACGAACTGTTTATATATTTCAATGGGATTTTGATGCCAAAATGGAGGGTATCCGGTTAAGAACTCATAGATCAGGATGCCAAGAGCCCACCAGTCGACAGCCGTCGTATGGCCTTTGTTATGGATCACTTCCGGGGCGAGATACTCCGGTGTGCCACAAAGGGTATAGGTCTCTACGGGTCTGTCGTCTTGATGGCCAAGCCTTTTTGCAAAGCCGAAATCAACAAGCTTTATATGACCGTCTCGATCCAGTAGCAGGTTTTCTGGCTTTAAATCCCGGTAGGCCACGCCGCCTTGATGCTCGTGGAGAAATTCCAACACGAGAACAATCTCTGCGGCATAGAAGCATGCTACATTTTCATCAAAACGGCGGAATTTGCGAAGATAACTGAAAAGCTCCCCTCCTGGAACATAGTCGAGCACCATGTAAAGTGAGTCATGGTCGGAGAAGGACGCCAACATATTTGTAATGAATGGGTGGCCGGCTACATCTGCAAGCACTGCGCGCTCGTGTCGGACGTGGTCAACCTGCTTAAGTTTGATAACTTCCGTCTTTCTCAATATTTTGAGGGCATAGACCTCAGAATTCTCTTCCTGGTCTAAAGATTTGGTGGCACTGGCTGGGCGGACAAGACACACTCTGGCGAACGTCCCTAAAACATGGTAAGAAGGCTGCTGGTGGACAGTTTCGACAATTGGAGAGGGAGAGGTTAAACGAACCAGTGCCGAGGGTTCTCACAAGCTTGAAATCGGATAGTCTGAACTTGTGGGAATGGGCTGATGGCTCTGATATACCGTCGCCATCGGCAGATGGTGAAGCATCGTCTTGTGACGACTGACCGCTGGCATAATGGAGTTTATGAGACGATGCCATGCCGTTGTCTGGCGCAAAAGTCCCTACCTGCGATTGAGCAACGGTTGCCGCCATTCGATCGACCAATCTTGGCGCGATTGGCGAAGAATTAATGTAGTGAAAATAGACAAGAAGGGTTGGTCAATGATGCGCAAATTGTTGATGACAGAGACTTCAGATGAAGGCCATGACCTATGATCAAGGCGACCTGGTGGAGTGCTCAGATCAGCACAGCGCATGCGGTTCAGAGGATTGCTACTGATTCAATGGGAACATTGTCAACGGCAAGAGGTTTGACAGGAGCCGAGAGCTGGAATTGGTGTCGGCAGAAGCGACGCGCTGGCCCGCAGCCCAGGTGCTGACAATTTGCTTGGGTTAATCACACCGTTGCGGCCAGGATGAGCCGCAGACTGCAGCTGGATATGCCTTGTTAGGTGGACATGCAGGTGAGAAGATGGCTGGGTGGTGTTGGCACGGAGTTGTGGTCGTCTTGAATCTCGTCGTGGGGAAGCGAGTGTCGACGAGGGGCTGATATGACGCAAGGTTGGAATTGTTTCGGCGCTAGCAATGAAGTTAGCATTGTGGTGTGCGCTACTCATGCAAGTCCATCCATCATCTTCTCCATATCTAGCCGTAGGAGGATGAGAAGTGGTCACTGGCCCCCCCCCCTCCACCAAGTGCAGTCCGTATTAGCGGCATCAATTTTGGACTTGTTGCCTTGCCTCGATCTATCTAGCATCTGCATACATTAACTATATCATCCTTCTGATACCTTGACACTAGCTACTAAATATCGATGTATCTATGTATATACTATCCTTATACGCACTTGAGGCAGGTTAACGGGAGAGGGCACATGTTAATACCTTGGTCATATACGTACCCTTGACTTTAGTTGGCAACGATATCATGAGAGTCTTAGGCCGTGAGCAGTGCGATACAATGGCCCAATGGGAAACTGAGGGGTCATACATTTTATCACGTACGATAAGTATCTAAATACCTACCCGCCTGCCCAATTGTATCCGACGCAACTCTCGATCCCTATCGGACAAGGCAAGGGTCAAGAAGGCGTCATTCCCGTTCGAACCAGAGACGAGAGGGAGACCACACACTGAAGCTTCGGTCGTCGCCCCGATATGTCCATCCATTCACATGCGGAGAACTGCCTTCTAATAAGTTCATGAGGCGTTGGATTCTCCGCTTGCTCATCAACAATGACTACATTATCTATTTATCTATTTTCGCGCTTGTACATGTCTGGGAACATATACGCCAATAATCCCGCCAGAACCTAACTTTCAGTAGAATACGAGCCCCAATAGATCCATTTAAGGAGCTTAAAAATAAAATAGATATAATAATATATCTATTATTATATTAAGAGAATCACAATTATAAGAATAACTTTGAAGTTTATCAAGAATATTAATATATATTTAACGTTTAATAAAATAAAATATATAAATGAAATAAAATAGATTTAAATCTAATTAAATATTAAATTTATAAATAGATAAAAATAAATAAAAGAATATAAAAAAAAGAAGACGAAAATACACCTCCCCGCGCGGGTATACGAGGTACCTAGTATAACGTGTTAAATCACCGGAACGGGAACACATGCCTCTGTACTCAAACTAGACGCTCCCCATCCGTCTGCAAACGGAATTCTCTGGGAGAATGAGTGTGTGCTTTCAAGTCTTGTCGATTTGGGGACGGGCTATTATCATCTCAGTGCAAACTACGCACTAGAATGGGAGATGATCAATTCTACCCATGTACCTAGAAGTTTTCGATAGCTTGGATAGGTCCCAAATTGACTGGTGCTGCTCCATCCTCCCCGCTGCCCCAGATTTTCGTTCGTGCGAGGCGGCGGCTGGTACAAGGTTGGAAACTCCCAGCTACAGCTAAGGCACCTAGGAAAGCCGGTCGACCACAGCCTTCGGGCTCAGCTTTCCCCCCTCGTACTTCACACATGTAACAACACTCGTCTTTCTCAACCCGGCCTACCACAATCTCTTGTCACCAAGTGCAGCGATTTTTCTCTTCTATTAATTCACATAGAGCTGCCTATATCGACCGAATCCCCGCTTAGCTTTTCATTCTGAAGACGAACAAATATATCCTTTCCCGACTGTCCCTGTGTTGCCCCCTCTCGCACATAGCCTCGTCATGCGCCGCTGAACGACTTTGAAACCATGTTCTCCAACTTTTCCAACATTGTGCAAAAGGCCCAACAACTGATCGATCCTACCCAAGGATTGAATCTCTCTGGCTCGGACAGGAACCCGTCGAAGGCCTCTCTATTTCAAAGTCAATTCCGCCTTCCAAACTCCCAGTCTCCGCTCCACGAGATCAATGCAGAGCTTACAATACCGCCCTCGAATGCTACGCGCGGTGAGAAAGACAATGAACGAGGGTGGCATTATGCTGGAAAGTTGCACCTCTCCGAGGCATACATGTGTTTCTCTACGACACCCACCAGCTTCGCTCAGTCAGCCAGCACGTCCACCTCTTCGGCCTTTACTGGACAGACCAACGGGAGCGGGCCAAGCGGAAGCGGGTTCACATTCCCTCTCTCTGCCATTAGGCGGGTAGAGAGACTAAACAGCCAGAATTTTCAGGTATTCATGGCATTCGTTTGCTTATGCGGTCGTTTATGCTCCATTCAGATCGCTAACTGATACTTTTCCTCAAGTTCGCACTCGCCATAACCACCTGGAACGGTTTACTGGGTGAAAATAACAAGGGCAAAGACAACACCAGTAAAGACGCTAGAGAACAAAGAATCACGATCCACCTAGCCGGTACCAGGCCGGCTTGCGAGCGATTTTGCGATGGGCTAAAGCGAGGCTTAAGGGCCAACGTTGGCAACGTAGGCAGGCTACGAAAAGTTGTCGCCGAGTGTTACTCTGAGCATCTCCTTCGAACCGACGATAACCCCGCCACTAATCCGCTAGATGCTGGGTTGGGCATGGTTTTCCGATACCCCGGTGATCCGAAGAAGCTGCGCGACCGAGCTAAGATGCGGCTTTGGGCCGAATACCTTCGAGATAATGGACGGAATGCCAGTTTGATCCGTCAGCCAACCTTCCATAAGCTTATTCGTGTTGGACTTCCCAATCGATTACGAGGCGAGATATGGGAGTTGACTTCCGGGTCACTCTATTTACGCTTGGAAAATCCAACCTTATATGACGATACTTTAGCGAAGTTTGAAGGGCAAGAGTCTCTTGCTATCGACGAGATTGAAAAAGACCTCAACCGTAGCTTGCCAGAGTATCCCGGTTTCCAGAGTGAGGAAGGTATTGGTCGACTACGCCGCGTTCTTACGGCATACAGCTGGGTGAATGCTGACGTTGGGTACTGCCAAGCCATGAATATCGTTGTGGCTGCTCTGCTTATATACATGTCTGAATCCCAAGCATTTTTTCTCCTTTCTGCGCTTTGCGATTGTTTGGTCCCTGGATATTATTCGAGGACAATGTATGGCACCCTTTTGGACCAGAAGGTATTCGAGTCTCTCGTCGAGAAAACTATGCCGATTCTTTGGGAGCATCTCGTAAAGAGTGATGTTCAACTGTCTGTTGTTTCTCTACCATGGTTTTTGTCGCTGTACATCAACTCGATGCCTCTTGTCTTCGCTTTTCGTGTGTTAGACGTTTTATTCGTCGAGGGACCTAAGGTGTTGTTCCAGGTAGGACTGGCCATTTTACGGATAAACGGTGAAGAGTTGTTGGATGCCGCAGACGACGGCGCTTTCATTTCCGTTCTCAAGTCATACTTTGCAAGACTCGATGAGTCGGCTCATCCTAAATCTGAGAATCCCAAATTGCGGGCTGTGACGAGATTTCAAGAGCTCATGGTCGTGGCGTTTAAGGAATTTTCCGGCATTACTCATAGTAGCATCACGGAGCTGCGTCTTAAAAATAAGGATGCTGTTTTGAGTAATATCGAAAGCTTCACCAAGCGAACGGCCATCCGAAATCTTGGCTCTGAAAGCAAATTGCTCAGCGCAGAAGAACTAGGGTCGCTATACGATCGATTCTATAATGTTTTATACGAACGCCAACAGCGGGATCAAATGATCCAAGATGAAAAGCAGAGGAGGGCGAGAAGCAGCAGAGTGCGAGCCTCGGAAATTTTTTCTCAGGCTCCTCATAATGAGGTGGAAAAGGGTCGTGTCGGACTTGGTCCAAGTACCAACCTCATGGATTACGACGCATTCCGCGAATTCCTAGCAGGCATGTCGAAATGGGCCTTGACAGACTCACCAACCAACGGTCGGTTGGATGTGGGATCTGAAGCAGACAAATATAGTCGGTTCCACAGCGCAAGGAGAGCAGTCGATATCCTATCACCTTGGGGCAATGGGCCAGAGCCAGCTGAGCATGAGTTTCTGCGGCGAGTCTTCAAACAATGGGATGTAGATGGTACCTCAGCTCTAACTCTCCAGAATGTCGTGAACGGCTTAGCCAGGATCAAGGGTAGGCGAGATATCATGGGGACAATTACGTATTTCTTTGAGCTTTATGACGACGATGGTGATGGCAAGGTAGACCGTGAAGGAATATTGCGCATATCTGAAGCTTTACTTTTTTTATCTCGTCGCGGATTGGAAGGCTCACTCAACTCTCGAAACTCAACGATTGGCTTGGACAGTGATACAGCTAGCACCAATGAGTCTAAATCCAGTCTCTCTACCGGAGCCTCTACCAACGAGCGGTTCTTAGGTAGTGTCAGCGCCTTTATTCGACGATGTTTCGAGTATGCTGATCCAGACCATCCTAAAAATCAGGACCACACCCAGCTGGAGACCTCAGACGAAGAAAAGTCTTCAAATCAGTTCGCTATTGGGGATGACGAAGATGAAGACGAAGATGAAGACGAAGACGATCTTTTGAGACTCGATTCATCGCCGTCGGCCACCCCCACCAAGTCCAAGAAACCGCCAGGCCTGTTATCGCTAGCCTCTCAGAACGTTGTACCCAACGATATCGAATCTGACGGAGAGTCCCGCCGCCGTGCATCCAGGGCAAAGTCAGAAGCAGCGAATGCAGCACTTGATCCTGCCCACCCTCTTCACATCACTCTGCCAACCTTCCGGATGGTAGTCCTAGCCGATGAACTTCTAGAACAATTCTTCGAGTCTTCATTTCCAGCCTCGTTTCACATCATTGAAGGGCTTCAGAGTTCAAGTGGCCTCTCGTCTGGCCCATCTCTTACCACTTTCTCGACTTTAGGCTTCAACGCTAAATCGTCTCTACCAGCACCAACAGGACTATCAGGAACAAATCGTGGTTTACGAGGCGTTCTTGATAATATCGTCACAGATGGTATGCGCGTTGCAACTGAAGTACGAAGACGAATGGAAGAAGCCCAGAGAGAAATTGAGAAGAATGCACTACCTAATCAGAAACTTGATGACGATGAAGATGACGATGACGATGTCGGTGTTGCTATCGGCGTTAGGAAAGGCCCCGGTGGTAGCACAGATCTTGAGCGCAGATCTGTGAAGAGCTCAGATAGAGATCTGCTAGACGGGGCAGATGCAGAAGCCGGAGCACCATCAAAAGATCATGGGCAAAACCAGAGTTTGATAGATGTTGACTCAGCAGAAGGCAGAGCGCGGGCACCTAGTACAACAACCACAGCAGGGTCAGGAGTGGTAGAATTTGAGGGTTGAGGCACGAATTTTTCTATACTTAGCTATGAGCAGGTTTCCCCCCCCCCCTTTTAGGCAGGAACGCTAAAATTGTCAAATGCGATACGACCAGGTTCTTCAAGGGAGGTAGGGGAAACAACATCGAGTTGGCGTAAGGGTCATGGAGTTGGAAAGACGGATAAACGATAGAGAGCGTATAGACGAAGAAACTCGCTTAATATAGGAGCGTGGCAAGGAAAATAGCCCAATGGCCAAGAGAAGGCAAGCCAGTATGACTTACAACTTAAGCTTCTGGCAAACAATCAACAGCAGCTACATCGCCCTTTGTTTCTTTGACATAACTACTTGCCAGTGTCTTTCTATTATTCTAATAATACGATTAAAATGCCATACTCACTACCAGTGCCTGGCCAATGAGAGCTTACACAGCCTCGTCAAGTCCCAAGAAGCAGAAAACCCTTGAATAAGCGGGGAAACATATAATGTTGGTAGCAATAGTAATAGCGATAAAGTCGAGGCTTGTCATGATGATATATTTACCTCCGAGATAGCTTGAGTCACGAGTGCTAAAGTATCAATTCAACAAAGTAAGGTACCCTAAAGTGTAGTGACATTTCCTCGTCCAATCCATGCAATTCTGCAATTTAGAGAAACCCAGATAAGTGAAGCGGAGGTCATTCAGTTATCTTCAGGGGGGGGGGGGGGAATTGATTGACACAAATAAACCCCCGATGCTTATGTGATTCTGGACAGACCACGAGCCGTTTAATCATCATCTCTCAAATTTGATAACCCGAATTCCGCATGTCAGAAAGAACCTTTTCAATGACACTACCATCTGCCTTATGAGTCATTTGGGCCCCAGCCTCGCTCGCATTGGCCCACTCGAGCTTCAAGTCCTGTTCCCACGGCTCTTTGAGGTCTTCATCCGGCGTTAGGCCTGAGTTTCCGTAGGCGGCAAACCAAAACACGATTTTGAAAGCCATCGTGAAGGCACAGCGATAGATGCAGACAGACGAAGGCTCGCAGTTGGGCATAGTGGTAGTGACGCTTTCGATTTCTGATCGGTATAACGGCCCAAGCATTTCAGGGGTTGGAGTAGAGCGTGTTGCAACACGCAAGGGCAAAGCCTTGCAGGGAATGCCTGTCTCTTCCCATGTCTCCCGCAGAGCTGTAGCCAGAATGTCCTCTCCGATGTTTTTACGGCCCTTGGGCAACTGGGTAGTGCCGTCAACAGTATTATGCAGGATAGCGATTTTGCGAGCATCAGGGTCGACTAGGACGCAGCCACAGGAGATCATCAGATCGTTGGATGGAATGAACCGTATTTCCATTTGCCTCGATATTTCGCTTGCTGTTGCTCTTGCGGCAGAACTTGGTGGCAGTTCTTGGAGCCGGGTGGTATTGTCTGACGGGGTATGGTCTGCTGCCGCTGCCGCCGCCGATATTGCCACGTCTGAAGTTGTCGACATCATCTTGAATTAAGCCCAAAAAAGAGCATTTAAATAACTGCCCTATGGTTATGGTGTTTATAAAAAAAGCGCATTCGAGAGCTTGAATGTGTTAGACAACGGCAGCATCACCAACAGGCAGCGTCACTGCCAGTGCTACAGATGCTTGCGCAACGTAGAGCGAATTGCACTTTGATGGGACATTCATTTTCTTTAAATGCTCATCAGGCCATCATGCCTAGGTGCGTATTGAGTTGACTTGGATCCGGCAGACTAGGTATGCCCTTCGCTGAGTTAAGGTGGCCAAGCAATTGTATGCCGCTCTGGGCAGTGTTGTGTCGGCCAGAAGAGTCATTCGGAACAGAACTATTACCCCAGTGCATCAGGCACCAAACGCCTTTGGGCTCGCCGGTAGCCGACTTTCTAGCCGGCGTGCATCAACAGAACCAGCGGGGAAAAGAGGATAGGGAACATAGAAATGGGAAATAAACATAAAAATTAAAAAATAAAGCAACGTCAGACAAGGCGATAAACGGACCCGATCGGCCACAATACTAGATATGTTACTAGGACTGGGCAGATGAATGACGGTCAGATTGTCCCATAGCTCTAGTGAAAAGTTGCTTTTCATCTAATAAATTCGACATAAACGCTCTATAAATTCCTCCGTGCAAGTGCAACCCACATATGGCTGAGAGCCTCGGGGAGAGACAAAATATCCCCTGCTATTCCATACCTCTTGCAACGGAACAGTTGCTATTAGATAAACTACCTCCTCATTAACCAATACAACACGGTTATGGATGGGTGAGCATTTGTTGCGGAGTAATTCACCGCATTTTGTCGATTGGGGTCAACGTGGTTGTGAAAGTGCCCACCTAATTAAAGTAGAGTGCGGTATTGCACCAGCCAGATGTAAGCTAACGCGGACAGCATCAAACCCGAAGTAAAAAATTCCGAATCTGACGTATTGGTCCCGGAGAAATCGAAAGGGAGACTAATTCACCTGGGAAGTTCATTAACTCTGCAGAAGTCCTGTCTCATATAATACGAAGGGCCCCTTTGAAAATTTGCATCATCAACTGAAAGAACAGGCCTCCAAATCCGGCAACACCCCGTGAGCATTAATGGTGACAGTAGTCGTTCAAGTGACGCCAAATTTGGGAGAGTGCCGAACTTCTCCCCTACTCCGTCTCGGGCTCCCCAGTGAAGGCAAACCCTCCATGCAACTACGCCAGAAAAGCTCTAGTGGCGATAGAGACCGAATGGCAACATTTTCATGTAAGCGGATTTGCTATTCCTGTATCATCAAGGACCAATTGGCTTATGCAAACTTGATACAAGTCATGGTCTAGAGCTTGAATAACCGTATTCATGCTCATACATGCGAGCGTTGTCTAACACCCGCAATAATCGCAAAGCATCAACAAAGAGCCCTCGTTTGTATTGATACTGGGCAATAATATAAATAGATACCTAAGGTAAGGTAGGTAGTGTTTCTACCTACCTAGGCAATCAAAACCCAACCTCATCCTAACCCTACACAACGACCCCATCCTTTGCTTCACCTAAAAGCCCACTGAAGCCCAACTTTCCCGTGGAAATGGCATTCTTTTCTTGCTCGTTGTGTGCCTTGCGATGATTCTGAAATTTCGCATCCAGCCAGGCCCCTCCAGTCCACCCAACGCCCTCAGCATCGGTATACCGGACGTTGTTGCTAGCGCGCAGGAAGAAGATGGTGGCGTATCTCGACTCAGATACCCAGTGCGTGCTTGACGGCACGACGCGGTGCAGGCTTGATTTGAGCTTGAAGTTGGAGATGAACTTGAGGGAGTCGCCGACATTGACGATGGCGCACCCGTCGCGGGGCGGAACATATTCCCAGTCCTCGGTTTCGGGTGAGAACACCTGAAGGCCCCACCCAGTGTTGAAAAGAATCGTGATGCTGCCCGTGTCAGTGTGGGTGAAGTGTCCAGCGCTGGCCCCCTCTGGGAGGTTCGTCCGGGGGTAGTGCTGTAGCACGGCAGACGACGTGGAGATATCGTCGGATCTGTGAAAAGTCTCGAATCTCTGGTGACCGTCAAGGCCCAGATGATCCGAAAGATTCTCTAGGATCTTCATAGCCATTTCTCGCGACTGCTTGATGAACGCTGTGAATTGCTTCTCGTACTGTTTGATTCCCTCTGGGAAGGAGAGGCTAGGCTGAGCAGTCGGGTTGTAAAACAGATCCAATGGGACCTACAGACAGATGGTGTCATCCCGTATCAGCTTGGTGTCATTCAAACTCAAGAAGGGAACACACTTGCCCGTAAATTCTCAGAGCCGTTTCTCTTCTGCTTCATGTTGCCTTCGTCCAATCCAAGACTGCCCATGGGCTTATAGCTATATACAAGTTAGATGTGACCCCAGCATAGATGGAGTTGTTGTAAACAGGAATTTCGTTTCTCGTATCCTTGAGCTTCTCCTCAAGGGGCTTCGCGAAGTATTCCTTAGCGGCTCTAAAGAGAGCGCTAACATTGTTAAGATAGTCTTTCGTTTGTTCGGCATCTAGGCTGAGGTAAAAGAAACCCCAGCGTGCACACGCTTCATAGAGTTTTGCAGTTTCCACAAGATCCTTTGCGAGAAGTTTCTCGTAGTTGATCATAGCGATATTTGTGACACGAGGCTCATTGCCTGGAGTGGCTGTGATAGAAGTAACGTCTGCCACTATGGTGGATAGAGTCTGAAACAGAGGAGTGTAATGATGATTCACAGTTGACGTCTAATAATCTTCTCTTTTTATAGTTGGTGGATAGTAGACGTCCAGATATTTATGCTCCAAGCAATCCGGCTGCCATGCTCTCAGTTGACTGCATCGCAGCGTTCCGAACACACTGGCCTTACCTACACAACTCACTCAAACTAGAGCTTTGAATTCGGGAACCCTTTTAAAAAACCCTCCTGATGATTTCAAAGGATTTTCAAAGGATTTTCAAAGGATTCTGGTGTCACAATCCCTTTGATTGAAAAAATAAGGCTATAGTTTAGGAATATATGACCTGAACACAGACACACATACGATAACATAAGAGGACATATCTTCTTATTCCCTCGCCGCGGGCAACAGCCGGCTGTTTAATTTGCCCCTGTTCTCCTTGCTCATACATCGGGATGGAAAGAAAAATAGGAATTAAATCTTTAAATAAGTACGTATATTTAGTATCTGATAGGCTGGTTGGAATCTGTACCACACCAAAATCTAACATTCTCGCCGTCAAAAGGCATAATTACACCTGTGCTCTCCTGGGTGACACCGTAGCGAAGACGTAAGAGGTGAATTATATTAGGGAGCTGCACGGTTGCGGCGAGGTGGCTGATTGATTGCAAGGGGCACATAACACAGCATTGAACGACCCTCTTACGGCAGCAATCCGATGGGTTGCACACCGATTGGAGACATCGGAGGTGTGGCACCCGATGCGGCCACAGGTTCTAGGCTACAATGTGAGGCCTACATGAGTTCTTCAAGGTCAATATTTACCTGGTACTAGGTACCTTAGTATGTAAGTGTACGTCTGTCTAGTCCCCGCCATGGATCGTACGTACATACAATTAATCTATGGGTTAATGACAGAGCCTCCAAAAACCATAGTAGGCACACCGGTTGGTTGCTTAATGGCTCAGGATTGTTTTAATCCAGGATCCTGACTCCAGCCACCGGTTGTTATTAGTCACTTCAGCTACAGTGATTTTTCCACCTTCTTTCTCATTAGCACTTCCGAATCATTGCGCAGCGGACTGGTGATACAATCTCTGGAGCAGCAACCATGGAACCCCCAAGAATGACCAAAAAAGGCCGCCCATTTGACTTGGCCAAGTGTGTGCGGCCGAATATTCTGGCTATACCGCCCTATACGAGCATGAGAGAGTAAGCGTGTTGTGAAGTGTGACGACATCATTAACCATATTGACGGTTAGTTTCTTATAGTGATTACCCAAGTTATGCCGACTTGACTCTGCTCGATGCCAACGAAAATAGCTTTGGCCCAAGCATCCCTGTGAGCGAAGAAACTACTTTGAGTTTCCATCCTGATGCCGCTAGCGGTCAATCTGCCCTCGACTTCAAACAGCTGCAATTGCACCGTTATCCCGATGCGTAGGTCATACTAAATACCCTGCTGATGTTCTCTCCCCCCAGGCCAGACCAGGCTAAGTAGCAATTCATTTTCAGGCAGCAGATACCGTTGAAACAGCTTTTCTGTGACCTTCGTAATACAACCCGAGACGACCAAGATGCTGGCATTGAGCCATTAGAGCCGGAGAACGTGTGCCTCGGTTTTGGTTCCGATGAATCCATCGACGTTGTCATCCGCGCCTTTTGCACTCCTGGAAAAGATAAGATTCTGATATGCCCTCCAACCTACGGCATGTACGAAGTTAGCGCGCGTGTCAACGACATCAATGTTGTCAGTATGAATCTCGATATAGATAACGGGTTTGCACTCCGCCCTGGCCCCATCAACGAGGTCCTTTCCCAGGACCCTTTGGTCAAAGTCGTTTTCATCTGTTCACCGGCGAATCCAACAGGGAATCTCATTACTAGGTCTGATATCATGCAGATCTTAGAGCATCCAACGTGGAACGGGGTTGTTGTTGTCGACGAGGCCTACATTGATTTTGCTCCCGGCAGCAGCCTTGCTAGACAAGTTAACGAGTGGCCCAATCTCATCGTAACCCAGACGCTGAGCAAGGCTTTTGGGCTTGCGGGCATTCGGCTGGGGATTGCCTTTTCCCAACCTCAGACCTCTCGGTTGCTGAACAATATCAAAGGCCCGTACAACATGTCCGCACCAACCATTGCCCTCGCAACCGCAGCTCTCCAGCCGACTGGCATAGCATTAATGGAGACTAATAAGAAGGAGATGATTGCGC
This sequence comes from Sphaerostilbella broomeana, assembly GCA_930272545.1. Taxonomy (NCBI): domain Eukaryota; kingdom Fungi; phylum Ascomycota; class Sordariomycetes; order Hypocreales; family Hypocreaceae; genus Sphaerostilbella; species Sphaerostilbella broomeana. The sequence continues at coordinate 10,173 of CAKNET010000089.1, read as the reverse complement.
AGCGAGACCGCCTGCTCCGGGAGCTCCCCAAGATCCCCGGCTTCGGCAGGTTCCTGGGTGGATTCTGCACAAACTTTCTGTTAGTTCAGTTCCTCAGCAGGCCCACGGGCCAGGAGGTTGTTGTCCCGGACAATGCTATCGCGGCAGCCATAACACATGCCCTGGTGACCAACTCGAAGGTTCTGGTACGCTTTCGGGGCTTGGAGCCTGGGTGTGTTGGTAGTTTGAGGATCACGGTGGGTACCAAGGAAGAGGTCGACGGCATCCTATCACAAATCCGAACAGCGCTCAAGGGTATGTACTCGGGCAGTGATGGAGTGGTGTAACGCTGCTTTGTGTCACCTGAAAGGCATCAACATGCCTGTTCGGTTCCATAGATAAAGCGGGTCGCCGTATCGGAGGCGCAGAAATTCATGCAGTCTTGGAACTCAGACAGATGACGCCAGCTTCCTTTCGCACATCCACGAGTGGCATCCTATTGAGCACGATAAAGGAGCAAGCGGTATTTGCCCAAGTGTTTAAATCTTAGCACTTGAATTCTTTTTGTATCCTTGTTTCCTGCCCTGCAAGAAAATCCTTTAATGTTCGTGTAGCCCTAGCATTACAGCTTTTTAACTGTTAGTATCCTTGTAAGTGACTTCTTTGCTCCTGTATTACACTTAATGGGATAATACTGTGTGCCCTATAAAACCATAAAGATGGAAAACAGAACAAGCCTTTGTCCATCACGACATGAGCTGGGGGGGGAAAGGACCAGCCTTACCACACTCCCCAACTAGACCTTACCTCGTTTTCGGCCAAGGTCCCTCATGTCGGACACTGCCAACACAGCTATATCCTTGCAACCAACTACCCTTATAGCCAACTACCTTATCCTTCTCTCTACATGTCCCTACTCTGTTATGGTGTAGGTTCCGACACGGCACCCATCGTCGACTCGCTCTGGTCAAATCTCAAGCCTTTGTTTATCGCTACTTCTGGAGCATTTAACCGTGAGTCTATTTCTCTGGACAAGTTAAACAACATTTTCTTCGTGTTCTAACAAACGAAGCACCTAGCTGGTCAGCAGTTATTCATTGAGATCTAGCTAGACTGCTCTCTTGTAGCCAATTAGCTCAGTATGGAAGTCTCTTCGCAAACTTTAACGTAAGCAGACATATCAATAGCTCTCTGTTTTTTAGTTAAGCTAACTAACTCCATCAAGAAACTCGGAGAAGAAGGTCAATAATATGGAACCTTCGGCGGAAGCTGGTCTTGTTCAGCCAGTAGAGGAATCGCCCACTATAGAAGAGCTGGGAACCTTGCCACGTGTTTATGATAAGATCCCGTATACCATATTCTTTGTAGTCGTAGCCGAGATGGCTGAGCGATTCACATATCGGTCCTTGACAGGCCCAATGCGTCAGTCTAATTATTTACTTACTTACTTATTTATTCATATTAATTGTCACACGGATGCTAATTATTGGTCAGAGAATTACATTCAGAACCCACTTCATGGCTCAGACCACCCCGGAGCACTTGGGAAGGTAAGTATGACAGATTGGGTGACACTTTGTCAAAAATATCGGTCATTTCGAGGTGTTTGAGGAAGACGGTTGAGCTGACACATCTTCTATATGCCAGGGACAAGCCACAGCCACGGCTATAGGATACTTCTTTACATCTTGGTGTTATCTGACGCCAATCTTTGGCGCCATCATCGCAGACAGCTTGTTGGGTCGCTTCAAGACGATTTTAATTGGAACAACGTGTGTGACCTTGCTACTTCGACCCCAAGTCGCAGTTAGTAATTATGTTTTCTCGGAGCATTTACTAACATATTCTCCACGAGAACTGCCACTGTCGGTGTTTCGGTTTTGTTCATCCCTTCAATACCTCTCTGCCTGCAAAAGGGTGCTGGATTCCCGGGGCTAATCGTCGCGCTGTTCATAATCGGATTGGGGCAAGTCATCATATTACTTCTTCGAAATTACTGAGATTGATGTATCACAGCGCAGGAGGAATCAAGAGCAACGTCGGGCCTCTTGTTGCAGAGCAGTACACGAATACCAAAGCCCGCGTCAGCATCGACTCCGATGGTCGTCGAGTGATCATAGACCCGGACATCACAATTCAGACGATATTCAGTCGCTACTATTGGTCTGTGCCACCTTTGTATCTGGCCTGAAGATAAGGGCCAAAAACTGATGATGGATTTCAGGATCATGAATACTGGCGCTTGCTCAGGGTTGATAGCGGTGGTAATTTATCCCAACCGTCATCAGTATGAGGTTGTCTGCTAATATGAAACTACTATACTTCTTAGTGGTTAGAGCTTAGAGTCAGCTTTTGGGGCACATTTTTGATCCCTTTATGCATCTACGCCCTGGCTGTTGTTGTGTTGATTTTGGGCCGTAGCAAATACGGTGAAGGGGGGGGGGATCTTGCACATTTACTTGCTCCCGGCTTATCGAAAGTAACAGTAACGCGGCCAATCAAGGGTTCCATTGTGCCCAATGCAGTTCGGGTGCTTTGGATTGGTTTCAAGAATAAGAGAACCATGGACAATGCCAAACCCTCATATCAGATGGAACAAACCGGGACACCCAACGTATCATGGGATGATCACTTTGTGGAGCAGATCAAGATTGCCTTGACAGTTTGTCGAGTCCTGTGGGGGGGTTTTTTTTTTTCAGGATGAATTCAACATCGCCTGGGGCAAGCAAGTTACTAACTACCTACCCGACTGATATAGTTCGCCGTTGTAAATATTACTAAATGGTTTTGAAATTAAGCTAGAAGAACGAAGCTTACAATTTGTAGCCCCTTATTCCAGCTCTGCCATGGGACCTCAATTAGCAATGTGATCAGCTTGGCTGGAGAGATGAGAACTTTTGGCCTTCCAAATGACCTCTGTTTGTGATTTCTATTTTTGTTTTTGACCTCCGATTTTCTATATCAAGGACTAACTCGTTTTTCAGTGGCGGGAAGCGTCAATCCTTTGAGTATTCTCATTCTTATTCCTATCTTGTCAGTAATTCTCCAGCCATCATTTCTAATAGTTAGATATGCACTAAATCACTTTATATCCAGTGATCGTTTCTTATACCCGGCGCTACGCCGTATAAACCTCCCATTCTTACCGATCACACGGATCTCATTTGGTTTTCTGGTCATATCAGGTGCTATAGCACTTGCCGCTGGGCTCCAGTCTCGTAAGTACACTTACACCGCAGAACATACAAGATTCTAGTGTTTGCTATGATTGCTCACAGCAAATAAGTTGTTTATTCCTCGCCACCCGAGTCCATAAACTTCGTATCCATATTCCCCATTTATATCCTGACCGCGGTTTCCGAGATCTTGGCTTTCGTCACCAGTATGGAATACGCCTACACAAAAGCCCCCACGTCGATGAAAAGCCTAGTCGCCTCAATCAACCTCCTCTTGTGCGCTTTCGGCTCTCTTCTGGGGGTGGCGATTTCACCAACATCGACAAAGCCACGAATCCTCATTCAGTTCGCGACTCTTAGTGGGATGATGTTTTCACTTGCAATTGTTTTTTATGTGCTGTTCTCCAAATATAACAAAGAAGAGGAGAAGGGTGGAGAGAGAAGTAGACGATAACGACGCCACCGGTGTATAAAGCGCAGGTTGCTGTTTATGTTCTAGTAGATGATCCTCATCGCCCCAAATTATTTTCATCAGAACTCTAGGGTATATGTTAGGGGCGAGGGAGCCGATTATTTATATTACGAGACCTTTTTGGTTGAGAGTGGCAACACCTAGGTTCTGGCCTATGTATTCGCGCACCAGTGTCCTAACACTGTGCCACTGTAGGTGGACTAATATCCTGAATTCGACATTTCACTAACCTCGAATATATCTATCTGCATTATATATATATACTAGTTTTAGAGTAGGTATATTAGTGGTGGCGGCATGGTGCGGGTTCGGTGGGCAGTTACTGGGATCTTGGACAAACACGGTGGTATTGGTAATATTATTCTGGAGTGTGATGCTTGTGGTGGGCACATAAGTTATAGGGACTGGACAAGAAGACTGATCTCGACATAGAGAACAGTCTTGTTTTTTTTTGGGGGGGGGGGATTAGGCGGCTATGGAAGGACACGACGCCGTGCTATGATACAGAGGCTAAAAGACGGACAGTGTAGGTGTTATTAACGCCTCGGAAGCGAGAGGTCCTATCTCCCAGGTTTGTAGAAGCCTTTTGGGAGACTATCTACGTACCTCCTTTAAAGATACAAAAGAGGTGAGTCTAAGATATCCAACAGATCTTGTCTAGCATTTAGCAAGTCATAGTCGTCATCGTTTGGCTGCGATTTTGATTTTACCGCTTCATGGCCACTACTGAAACGCAGAGGCTTCCTCCAATCGGACGTTCAGTTTTTGGCATTGCATGCCCCTGTTCCCCCCCTTCGAAAGGTGGTGCTTACGGGTGATTCATATACAAAGAATCAGCAATTCATTCAAGGTTTACCTCTGCAGTTCAGTTCAGCGAGCGGTAATCAACCCGGCTAGGTTAAACGCGGGCTAGCTCAGTCCAGCACAGCGAAGGTTTCACGGGAGCTAAATTACGAGCGTGAGCCGTCTATTACGGTAGGGGAAAACGTGGCGCGCGACTAGCATGGCTATGTAGGATGCATTCACAGTTATTATGCAAGGTGGCGTACCTGTCAACAGGCTCAGTCACGGGCATAGCCAAAGGCCACCCTTATTAAGGTAGCAACTTTACAACTAAAATCTTCATCCAGCTTACTAGTAGTAAACCTACATTCGAGGTCACTCCTACTTATACCACACTGCGGCTGCTTGGGTCGGCTTGGCATGATGCATTACCGGTTGCGTACGGGAGCAGCAGATGGCCGATTGCTCTGCCGTCATAGGACAAACAAAAACCATATCGAAGGTTTTGGTGCCTATAAAACAGGTGACTCGTCGCTGAACTCAAAATGGGCCTTGGAATACTTTTAGTCGACCGACAATGTCTTTAATAAATCACTCAGGTTGCTGGCTGGCAAGACTCCCTAATAAACTCTGCCGATCGATATCTGTATCCACTGGCCGTCGTCTAAGCAGCTGCCCCAAACCCCTTTTCTCTCTCTGATCCAAAGGGGGAAGAACCCTGTTGGTACCGTGTTCGGTCGCCTCCTAGCTGCCGTGGACACAGTGCTATGTTCCCTGGCTCACACTCCAAATTACATCCATGCATGGTCCGATGACCACACTACTCCGTACATCAACCCAAAACATTACGCGCCCATAAGATTTTGCATTACCAACTTGCAAAAACGTGCCGCTTGCGTCCAGCATCGACAAGCGCAAGGTCCAAATTGTTTGTGCCAATAATACCACCAGGTAGCCGTGCTGTTTGGCTACTTGGTGTGACGCTAGGCCTGGCCACCGAGGTCCCCCAGAATTTAATCCGTCAAATCCCCAGACATCACTTGCAAACCTCCTCAGTCAACTCGCCCTTTAGTCACTTTCAATCAGTAGCCATCATGTCGACTAATGACTCCTACTTCCTAAGTAAGTGGTTTGCATTTCAATTGAGCGCTTCACGAATTTGTCCCCGTATAGCCCTTGGTAGCCACCTTCGTCGCCTGTGTCTTCTTTGCCCGCAGCCCGGGGGCGATGGAGGACTGGCCCCGAGGAACACTGATCGATAAACCATGGCTTCTCACCCTGGATGCCACATTGTGGCGGAACAAGGGAGAATTCCCATTGCGCTTCTTACTCCTCAAACTCATGATCGGCCGTTCTGCTACTGTATCATGTAGATGGGATGGACTGGTCTTGTTTCATACCCGCCCATCACTCAAATATTGGTCTGCCATCGTCTCTCACGCCAGCTGACCGGTTTCTTTGTAGGGCAACAGCCTGTCTCGCAGACAGCCGGCCTCTCCTTCGACAACAACTTTGCCTCTAATAATCCCTTTCGCAATCGCGCCGCTTCTCCTGCATCTCCTGCCAGCCTCGATGTTGCTGCCCTGGACGCGTCCCCGATACCTACCTCTCCATTTGAGGACCCCCAATCAAAGGCTCGACCATTGTCGCGAAATCCATTTCTAGACCAACCTCAAGCACCTGTCAGGACGGCTGATATTATGTCGGCGAGATCAAACACTCATTCACTCACTGCAGAAGACATTTTTGTATGTGCCTAAACCACCCTTCTAAATAGGCGGCGAAAGCTTCACCAAGAGGTGCTTTTGTCGTTATAGTCTATCTTGTAGAGGAAGAGCTAACGGAATCTTTGGTAGGGTTCATTAACACTCGACGACAACGCTGCGGCAATGAATAAAACTAGCAGCCCACCGCCTCTACAGAAACGGCCTAATGATGCTCTATCGGCTGCTCCCCGCCAAGGGGTAGAGAACCAGCCGCAGGCACGTCTTGCCAACAACAAACATCGTCCCACACGCTCACAAGAAGAAGCTCTAAGAGCCCGAAAGCCAGCTCCAGTTGCTGCTCGCCAAGGTCCATCCGACGACTCGTCACAACGAAAGTCGCAGCGGCGCCCGCGACGTAATTCTGACTCTTCAATATTGGACTTTGATGCTCAGTCCATTACGGAGGAGGAGAAGAAGATGATTGAAGCAAAACGACGTGAACACGAACGACGCCGTGACGGAAAGGATAGGAGCAAGTCGGGACGCCCAAGTCGTAGGATGGACATCATCGACCAATTAGATGCCACCAGCATATATGGAACCGGGCGTGAGTAGTGCGCAGGTCCTAGTTTAACTTGCAATGTGCTAATGTACGCAGTTTTCCACCATGATGGACCATTTGATGCCCTCAATCCACATCGCAACCGTCAGAGCAGCCGACGGTTAGCTCCCATGCAAGCTTTCCCTAAGGACTCGCTTAATAACACTCTTGGTGGCGCCGGTCCCCTGAACGCACAGGCTGATCACTCTACTTTTATGGGCCATGGCGCTCCCGAGGCATTTAGGGACTATGCTAGCAGTGGCAAAAATAAGAATAGCTACGGCTATCCACCTGGCTCTCGAGGGGAGCCAGCCATATTCGATCCCGTATCGCGTGGTAGTGTGGTGCATGGGGATGAAAGTTATGGCTTAGGCACCTCGACGTTCCTCGAAGGGACACCAGCGGCGCGATCTGCCATCGCACGTCGACAAGTGGAACAAGCGCAAGAGATAGCTGAGGGTGGATTACAACGAAAGAAGTCACTGGCACAGCGAATTAGACATATTAATAAAGGCCCGAAGGCGGAATTTGGCAAAATGTCACCCGAGCAAGGCAACCTCGGCACAAGTGCTGGGTCAGACAACAGTCCGTTTTTCACAGAATTTAGCAACGGTGAAGACACCATCACCACAAAACCTCGAGATGGGGAGGGCAGGTTATCACCGCCACCCATCCCCCGCCGAAATTCAGGAAGCGCTTTGGAGAGACGAGCAACAACAGATGCAACCTCAGCACTGGGAGAAGAAGCTCCAACCAAATCCTCTGGTCTGCTGGGACGCATGAAAAGTCTTAAAGGCGGTAGACGACCGAGTCGGAATGGTGAGACCGGAATGGCTGTTTAGGCAAGTCCAGGACTCAGGACATGTGGGTGGGAGTATGGAGACAAATGGCTCTTACATGAAAAGAGTGTTTGATTGACAATACGACAGTAGAAATTCATCTAGGCGTAAGAAGAGAGGAGCGTCGGAGAGGGCAGCTAGGATTGATGAAAGAGGTCAATGGTTATCACCCTAGTAGCTGCAAATTATGATTATTCGGGGCAACAGTTAGGACAGATGAATACTTTTCTTGAAATTCATCAGGTACCTAGGTAGGTAGCTTGGATTCTTGGTGGAGTGTCGTGGCATATACTCGTAATTAATCGTTTTGAGGCCATCGGTGCGAGATATGCCCAGCATGAAAAGACTAGACGGAATAATATACTGCGGAACAAATGAGATGTAGGAAGACTTAGGCAATGTTTGAGTATACAGTCGAAGCATTCTATAACTGTAATATCATAGTTTCAGCAGTTCGGTCTTTATCGCTCATCATTAAGAATCTTCAGTCGTGAATCCAAAATTATGAGATTAGCAGTTCCGTCAGTGTAGTCACCACTAGGAATTGTTCACACACTATGGGATGGTTGGTAAGCGGAGCTCACACGTAGTTCCACCGGCCATCACGGCGGGGCCATCCTTTGACTTCTGCGTGAATACTTTGCTAAAATAGGTGACTACTTGCATGTAGCATCTCACATAAGGGAATGTCCTCTATAAGGGGCCTAGTGAGCCACTTGATCAGTGACTATAACAGCAAAAACTACCCTGCGAGCCTGATAAGCGCAATTTAAGAGTCATAGATAGCCTACGTAGATCTCCGGAAAAGGAAAAGGAATCAAAGCCACTGCTTTCATCAATGCTCCGACAAACCTCGCCATGCTCGCCGTCAAAGTCCCTCCTGTCTTCTAACAATCTGCAGCTTGGCCCTACTCCTGCCTCTACGCTTGCTAGCATCGAGGTGGATCGCCGCAACTTAGTACAAGGACTGGGCCCCTGTCGGAGTGGGTGCAAGGAGCTGGATGAATATGTTCTCCTTGGAGGTGGGTTTGAACGGGGCTGTATCGTGGGCATAAGTGCACAAGACGAAGACGAAATTGGCGTGAGGGTAAGTGTCATCAAAGCCGTGCCCAGCTATGCATATTATTCCACTCTGTCTCAGCCACTTTGGCATCTTGATTCTCTGTTACTAACGATTCTTTCCATGCCATAGCTGGGGCTTCAGGTGCTGGTATGCTCTGTTCTTGATGGAGCGGTACAAAGAGCACTTGTAGTCACGCCACGCCCATTCAATTCCCTTCTCCTACCGCTCCGGGAGAGCATTAAGACTGAGCTAGAAGCAAGGGGTGTCTTAAACACGACGGAGGTTCCCAGGAAAATCCGAGAGTGTTTAGAAAAGGTGATGATTTCGTGTGTTTTCGATATGGACGGTTTGTACGAAGTTTTGGCAGACCTGGACGTGCACGACAGTCAAGAACAGTCAACGAACACAGGTGTATGCAATACTGTGTCGCTGGTAAAAGAAATTTCACTATCCAGAAACAGTACCTCGGGTCCTCTCTCTGAAATTCAGGATAGCCAAGATGAAGAAAGCTCCGTGTTTTCTTCATCGCCAGCCAAACTATCAACCAACGCGGAAAACGAACAAGTTAAAAACGAGGGAGCGCCACCGTCAAATAAAACATCCATCGACAATCGCAAAACACCAAGCAGCAGCACAACCCCCGAACTTATCCTCATTACCCATTTATCCTCTCTATTCACCAGTCTTTTCTCGCAACGGGAAAATTCGGCTGCTCATGCAACTCTCCGGCAGTTTGCCTCGCGACTGCGTACCATTTCTCGAACGCTACCATCTAACCCCCTCATACTTCTAGTCAACTCTACAGACACGGGCACTACATCTGATTCTGATTCCTACCACCGCAACACAAAGGGAAACGACCCGCCTCCGTCTTTTTCTTCTGACAGCAATAGATTCGCTATTGACCCGACCTTACGGTCTATCTTCAACTCGGGGGCGGTACCTAGCTATGTTGGTAATCGAGGGTTCGAGTTAATCACAAGTGGGATGTCTGTCTACAAAACGAGGAAGCCCAGCTTTGGGCTAATTTTCACACAGTTTCTAGACCTACACCTGCTTTGTACGCGAGTTCCAAGCTACAGCGCTAATGGGCCATTTCATTCCGTAACAGTCATAGAAGTACTGCTTGACGAAATGGGGTTTTGGGAAGGGAGGCGGGGGAGGAGAAGAAACAGAGAACAGAGATGGGCCGCCGTTGTCAAGGACACGCATGCCATCAAGGGCTTCGTGCCTACTAATAAAAAGAGACCTGATGCATCTGTCGAGAATTAGTTATATCCAATTAGATTATACCACGTACTACCGTAAAAACTCACTTAAATAAGCCAAAGGTAAGGGGCTTGGCACACTAAACAACTGTATAAATTAAGCTATTAATAGTAATACTTAAGAAATAGGTAACCATATGGCTAATTTAATGGTATTTATTTAATTACTTAATTTAATTACTTAATATAGGTATTATTTTTATAAATATTTTAAGTTTTTTTTTAAAAATATATTTATATTTTTTTAATCTTTTATATATTATTTATTAAATTTTATTTATAATAA